>VYZT01004808.1:12045-123373 GCA_013400735.1 Pomatostomus ruficeps | reverse complement strand
ACTAAAACCACAACACCTTCCTTGGCTGAACTGATGATGATCAGAAGTACTCCTGGAAAGGACAGATTTACTGAGAACAGCAACAGCGTCTGCTTGAAATAGAAATACTTCAGGGCCCAATTTCTATCTCAAAACCAAACCATCTTCATTATGTTTTAACAGCTCATTAGGAAACTGAGATGTGCTTTTAAAAATGGAAGAGAATTACTTGAATTGAAACAGAAGTGATGACGTCCTGGTTTTGACAGAAATAAATTATATTATTAACAGATCCATGGGCTGTCTGAATCCAGCAGCCAGATGAATTGACAGTGTGAGCTGCTTCTAGAGTATATTAGGGATTTTTGAAAATATCAATGGCCACTGTGAGAAAACCCAAATTGTTATTTAGAGGTGTGAAACAAATGTTACCAGTCCTGGATAAACACCAACGCAGTGTTAGTGAGCTCAGCTAATACAGGAAACTCTCTGTCCCATGTTGATTTCGTTTCTGTAACACAGAAATACATTAATAACTGTATAGATCATCTAAATGAGTTTAACTGCAACAAAATTGATTCCAAAATGATAGCAAAGCAAAAACTGGAATTATATTTTGCATGCTGATTAGCCTGATAAAATGACTAGTCTTAATTTGAACTAAATATGTTTGCTTTTTGGAGGTATTTGTGAAGCAGAAGTTTAAGCCCAGATGGGTTCTGATTAAAAACTAAAAATATCCTATTTTATAACAATAACCATAACTGAAATTGCAGCTTTTCTGCAAGTACTGTACTGCTCACCTTAAGTAAAATTCAGTCTCTATATTGTCACTACATCTGTCCCTCAAGAGTTAAATACACATGGAATGATTAAGTATAAACCCCAAATCTATCACAAATATAAAATGATCAAACTTGCTGCTCTGAGGTACAAATTATCTCTGATAAACAATGTTTTAGTTAATTCTGACCGTGACCAGGGCAGTGCTTGCAGAGTCTCAGGGACTTTTTTTATGACGTATTTCATAAAAAAATTATGTCTGTGCCCTCTACCAGGGTGTATAAAGGGCTGTTGGACCTGGTTAGAGCAAGGAACAGTAATAATACAGAATCAGGGCAGCACCTATCAAGTGATTGCCTGAGTCAGATACACCAAACTTTAATTGCTTATTGAGAATTTCTCTCCCAGGCAGCTCCAGCAAGTCCTGGAATGATAAGTTTTTGAAAAAAAAAATCTGGAAACATTACTGCTTTACTCTTTGGCAACTGAAAATTCCAGGTATTCTTAAAAAAATAAAACAGGTGAGTCTGCAAGCAATTTTAGCCATTTCATCATCTGAGTCCATTAAAAGAAACAGTTATCCCTAAATCGACTTGTTGAGATATTCAGATAAGAGGTTGCATCTACAGAAGAAGCATTAAAGGCTGAAATGTTGCTCAGATTCCCTTGGGCAGCAGCCCTCAGAAGGAGGACCATGGGTGATCTGCTCAATGAAAACATTTTGGATTTCTTCAGGCTGGCCACGATGAGAGCTGGCAGGGATTGAGATACTTTGTGGTGCTCCATGTGGACCTGGACCTCTCTGGTGTAGTGGAATGAATTCTGTGTAGACAATGGAGATTTGTGCTCTAATAATTAGTTCTGAAAACTTCTTGACTTTCTTGGCTCTATCCTATTATTTTTCTGGCAGTAGGAGAAATCATTATGGCATCTCAGAATTCTTATTTCAGCTTCAATACAATTAAAATGCACATGGGTGCAGAACCCAAGCTACTTCCTAGGAATACACTGATTTTTGAGGAAGAAAATACTTCAGCAGCTGGGATTTATTTCTGATTTTAACTGTTTGTATGGCTGGTGTAGAAATTAACTGGAGGAACCCATAAAACACTTTTATTCCATAAGAGCAGCAGTCTAGGGCTGTGTCCCTCTATTCAGGGATCCAGTTCTGCTTGGAATCCTTGTTTCTCTCTGCTGGCTGAAGGGATCTCAGGAAAAATGAAGGCATTGGCCTTGTGAGTGGCTGAGTTTAACAAGGTGAAACCTCCACAGGCTGGGGGTTTCCTAGCAGGGCATCCAGCTACCCAAAGAGCCAAACTCGGAATCCCTGGAGGCCCAGGCTGCCCGGTGCGTGGGAATATTTGGCTTCTTACAGAGTAGGATTAGAAAAGAGGAACAGAAAGAACAGAATACCTGAGGTATTTCTGGCAGGTGAGAGGTGCGACACCTCAGGAGCTCCGGGGGTGCTTCACTCTGAGGAGAGCAGTAATTACTCTGCTCTTCAGCCGGGCAGCAACTGGCCAAAGCACCCTCAGCCAATCTGCATGGCAATAGGCAAGTGCCTTTGTCACCGAAACCCGGGAAGAAAATAAAAACCCTCTAACACTATATTTGAAGTGATAGAGAATCAGGCATTACTTTATTCTGGCCAGGATGTGCCCAGGAAGAATATTCCTAACACACACATCTCTCCCGAAGTTTTCTTTAGATTTTATACACTCAAGACTCATAGGAACACATTATTTCAAAGCTTATTGGTACAAAATGAGGTAAACCCCAGTATCCAGGTTCTCATTGGGTCTGAGTTTCTTCATCTTCAGTGTTGATTAAATTTCCATTTAGTGATAGTTCTTATCAGTCCTTTCTCGGAATAGGTGGTTTCTCTCTGCTCAGGGCATTGTCTCGGGTTGATGGTTCATTATCAGCCTCTGATGGTCGTTGATGTTCTTTGCATATCTCCCGTGCATCATCCCAGACAGACGAGCTATTAAACTTATCTTTCTAAAACAAAACGGAGGAAATTCTTTCCCAAAGCAAGATCTAACTCTTACTAAAGAAACAGAAATAGAAAATTTTTAAAGATACACAGTTTCCAACACCTTGAGTGCTCTGCTGAATCACGGCCACTGGGCAAGAGACAATTCCCACTTTACGCACCGTGCTGCTAAGAGCTTTCCTGATCTCTGTAATGGAGCTCCCAGGGCACAAAACACAATTAAATTAGAAAAAAAAATAATAATGAAGCACTTTGTGCTGCAGTATTATACCTCTGCATGGTGGATCTCCTGTAAAAGGGCAGCTCATAAGTTTATTTACTTCCAGGAAAAAACCAGATCTTTTTCATAGCAAAACCAAACCCCAGTCCTACAAAAAACTCAGGCCCAATTTTATCTGGTCACTGTGTAGGAGTGCACAAACAGAGCTAAGCCAGATAAGGCACTGCCACACTCACTTTGTAAGTGACACTGTGGTTAGAGGAGAGATGTAATTAAAAGGCAAGGAAAACTTTTTAATGAGGAGCTCGTTAAACAGACGAGCCTTTGTCCCTTGTCCCTCTACCCCAGGTTAAACGTTCATCACAAGGTCAAGAGGATACTCCAACTTTGCTGGAGCCCATGAGCAGATTGCCATTGGCTGCAAATACCACGGCATGAAGTTGTGCCTCATAAATATTTCTGAGCAAAAAACGACACCAGGATTATTGTCACAGGCCAAGCAGAATTCTGTCTCACTTACTCCACTCAAATACCAGTCTCTGTAATCTAAATGTTTTCCAGAAAAGAAGAATAGATTTAACTAACTGGAAAGGTACATTACTATGTAAATTTTGCTATAAAGGATAACTTTTAACTAACTACTAAGGTATATATTACTATGTTGATTTTGTCATGAAGTTGTTATTTTTGACCCTCTTAATATTGCCATTGGTATTAACACTGAAAATACCATAAAGAGAAGTTTGTGAATAAGGCCATAAAAGGTGTGCCTGAGCAAAACTGTCCTCTCAATAAGAAAACACAGAGAACACCATTAAAACCAGGTGAAGACAATGCAAAATAAACCAAACCCCTGCTCTATACAAGATACACCCTCAAAAGAATCCGTAAAATTATTTAAAGCAAGCCTGATGACATTCAGTGAAGCAAAAAGCTGTGTGTGTTCCTCCCGGTTCTTACCTTAAACACCTACGTTAAACTTATTTTCAGCCCTGGATCAGCCTTTCCCTGTCCAGCTGTGAGTCAGGGCAGCAGGCTCAGCACCTCCAGGGCATCCTCCCAGCAGCTGGCTCAGCTACTGGGCACTGGAGCTTCCTGACTCTCCCTTCCTGCAGCCCCTGTGCCAGGGCTGCTGCAGACACAGCAAAACATCAGCGAGATGGCCTTTCTGGGGAGAGGAGAACACACATGGTGAACTTCTGGAGAGCTTAAACAACTGCCAGAGCAAAACCCACATTCAGGCATTTGTTTCTCAAGGCTTTTCACTTGGGTTGATTTTTGTGTTAACCACCCCGAAAAGAAATCTTTGGAATAACCAATCCATCATGCCCGAATGGGAGGGGACATGTGTTTGTTCCTCATTTCTTTCTGCTCCAGCTTGCTCTTTCCTTTAAAAGTCCACCTTAAAAACTCAAGTTACAAATGAGTGGTTGGACATTTATGACTGGGCCTCTCATCTGTCCCTACTGCTGATTTCATGTGACAGAGTCTTGTCAAAGTTGGGCCAGACTTTGTTTGGGGAGTTTCATTATCAGTGAGAAACTTAAAACCAGGGTTCTCAGGAGGTGGAAGTGTCACTGCATCATGTATTTATTGCCTAACGTGGTTTCAGGGGTTTTTTGACATTACCACCAATATTTTCATGGTAAAGACATCTTGGTTGTTGGTCTCCCCAGGTCAGAGCTGCACAGATACCACTGAGAGTGAAATAGGCTCTGGGAACTCCCCAGGGGATCTGTTCTTTCTGTGGATGCTTCATGTCACATCCGAAAACTGCTCAGACTAAAACTTCCAGTGCTCTGTCTCTCTGTTGAGCTGGCTCAACCCCTTCTCCAGCAGCTTAAAGATTTTTCCAGCCTTAAAGAATCTTGTTTGGGTACAGGAGAACTACATGATCCTCAGTCCCACGCCTCCAATCAGTATTTGTTTCAGGACGTTTAGCTGGAGGTTAGATGGTGTTTTGGAGCAGTTTTTAAGAGCTGGTCAGGGCCTGCAGTGCCAGGAATGATCTGGATGGAGCTGGCTGGGCACAGGAGAGACATTCAAAATGTACCAAAAATCATCACCTGAGCACTGGCTGTGCACAGAGTAATATATCTGCATAGCTGATCTGGCTTTCCAGTCCTGTAGATTTAATCTTCAGTTCTAGTTTATATTCAAATGTCAGCTGAATTTTATTGGTGTGCAGGAAACATTTAATCTCCCTCTTTTATCACTGAGAACACATTGCTGGTGATTTAGGGCTTAGTTAGCTTGTGAGAATTGCTTTATGCTGCTGAAGATTATTGGCCATATTCAGGCAGCCTAAACTCCACCTTAGCCTCTAAATCTAGTGTTTCTGAAAGCTTCTGGTTCAATGCCTTTCACCCTGTGAATTACTTTGTCCACAGAAGGAGGTGAAATTTAGGCTTTCAAAATATTTCCCTTTCTTCTTCAGAACCAAAAAGAGAGAGAGAGAAGCACAGTCTCTGTAAATATGTTTCTTGTAATCTGTGCATCCACCATGAATAATTGTGTCCATGTAGACGTACAAAGAAATCACTTGTGGATCTTCAAAAGAAGCTTTTTCAAGAGGAGCGAGAGGGCTGTGACAGATGAAAGCAAAAGAAAAAAAAAGCAAAGGCTTTCTGTTCCAGACCTTGAGAGATTACCAAGAAAAAGATGACAGCAGTTAGTTTGTGGAGTATGGGGCAAAATGAGTTTCTGCTAAAACAGCTCTTCTGAAGAGAAGTTTCTGGGAAATTGTGGTCCCTCAGAGCTGCCCAGTGATGCAGGGCTGGTCTGAGTCCCTGCCCAGGGGATTTGTGTGCCTGAAGGGGACAGGGGCAGCCCCAGCTGCACTGAGCTGCTTCTGCTGGGATGTGGCTCTCAGGGATGTTTGTCCATTCCTGGGAACAGAAGCAGAATTTCACAGTGGTACCAAGACACCTGAAAATGAAAATAATTTTTTTGATATAAAGCATGGTATAGACAGGAGTGCAGTTTCCTGGGTCACTTGCATGGCACTGTAAAAATTCAGTTACAACAAAATTTCTTTCCAGTACTGAGAGATCCCATGGGAAGCCCTTTACTCCAAATTTTCTAAGATGTTTCAGATGAGCTTCTGTTAGTAATGATGGGAGACTTCTTGTTTGTTGGAAGTTTTTGAAGAAAATTTTCGTTTGCATAGATAAGTCTGAAAAAACCCACAAGAAGACAGGCTGCTAGATGTCCGCTGAGGAGAAGCAGTAGGTGTCTGAGTCATCTTCCAGAGTTTGTCCTTCTGTAACCTCAAAAATGCTTCCAGTTTTCTAAGAAAAGGGCTGTGAAGATGACATTGCTCAGTTTGAGGGAGATATTTTAAATCCCAAACAAAATATTTTATTACTTCCATGAAAAGATCTGAAAAATGCAAAAAGAATATCTTCATTAAAAAGGGCATGTGATCCAGTTTAAAATTGAACATACACTGGAAAAACTTCCCTGAAAGGAAAAAATGTCATGAGCTTGATTGAGCTCTTCCATGGTTCTTTCTCTCCTTAATCTCCTTCTCCAAGAATCAGAACCCCCAGGAATACGTGAACCGGCCCAGCAAACTGCAGTGTGGGTGGGGAAATACTTTGGGCCGCTCTGTAGCAGAGCCCTGTTCAGAAATGACCCCAAGAGCCTCACAACCTTTCCCGAAGAACAAAGAGTCCCTGTCTGTCAGGGCAGGCAGAGGGTCACAGACCTGGACCTTCCCTGAGCGCTTGGCTCCAGCTACACCTCCCTGCCAGGACTGCCAGGGGAAAGCAGCTAGAACTGGAATGACACCACTCCTCTGGGCTCCCTTCTTTCCCAGACCTGTGGGATGGGCTGGGGGAACAGTGGCAGCAAAAGATTTTCCTCTTCATGGCAAAGAATCCAGAGGAGCCTGCACAAGAAGGGTCACTTTGGCTAATCTCCTGTGGGCCTTGGGGGAGGACAGAAAAGACAGGATTTTGTCTCAAGAACATACCAGAGCACAGAGAAAACACACTTCAGCAGGCACCCAAACAGAAATAAGGATTTTCTGGTGAATGTTTCTTGCATCTGCTTCTTTTCAGGGGCCAGATGACAGAACTTCATTTTCTGTTGGCTGCAACCACTGTAGGTGCCTAATTGAAACCCTGGCACTGTCGCAAACCTGACGAACTGAGAAGAGTGCACATTTCTTCCTTTTACATCTAGTGAAAGAAGAAAAAAAGGCAAGGGCCTAAAGGTAGGGAATGTGGGGGAGCACAAGACAAGTTTTAAATAAAAGTAGATTCTTATTCGCAAGCCTGTGACAGGGAAACAATTTGATTCCACAGGTACCTTGGTGTGTGCAGCATGGTTCAAACCACAGTGAATTGGTCCAGAAGTGAAGGCTTCCAGAGTTAAACACCCCTTTTAGAGGGATTAAACCTGCCCAGTGAGCAGAAGCGATGCCTGGTTTGGAGCCTGGCAGCCATGCCCATTGCCAAAGCACCCAGAATAGGACTCCTATGTCAAAGATATTTTTCACAGTCACCCTTTCCACCGGCAGCGAACTCCTTCCACTCTGAACTCCCGTTTGACACTGGTCAGACAAATAACTCAGACCTCAACACGTCCAGTACAAGGGGATTTATTTAATGAGGAGATAGCAAAAGGAAAGACCAGGGCTGCATCAGCTCAAACAGGTACATTTTAGTGTGTGTTTAAGGCTGAGATGTGCAGCAGATGATTTCTAACACCTCCTTCTCCCCAGGGATGAGTGATTTCAGCCGCAGTTCGTCAGGAGCCTGCTCCCTCTGCTGGGAACTGCAGAGTGCAAAAGGTGACCTGTTATTCCCTCCTGCTGCCTGCTTGCAACCACCTTTACTTTTTTGGGATCACTGCAGCAATCCAGTCATGTCAAGCACAGCTGTTTGACTGTTTATACTGCAGTGGGACAAACCAGACCGAACGGAGATCTCTGCGTCTTTCTTTTCTGGACAGGCAGCAACTGACATATTAACAACAACCAGAAATGTCTAATAGGTGAGAGTCCTGTCCTAAAGCTGGAACACAGATCTGTCTCCCTTGCCACCAAAAATACCTGAATGATTAATTAGGGATAAAAGGTAAAACAGAACCAAGTCCTAGCTCTAAAAGAGTAATTTCTGTTTGACTAAGACCACAGATTTCACACTAAAACTGCTGCGATTTGCACAGCTTTAGAAATGACATATTTTCAAAATATTTCCCTGGCATTCAAAGACCTTTCTCATATTTGCTTTAAAACTAATTCCAGTTCTTCTCTGATAAAGTAATCAGGGAAAACTTGGATTTTATTAGGTCTATCTCAGATTAAATTATCACAGCTCCTTGCTAAGTTAATTATTTAGGTACTGTATGATGTAAATTAATTAAATTTGCAGTGTATGAGAGCATTAATGATTTTTTTTCTGAAGTGTGGGTTTGGATATATTGTAACTATTTTACTGTGTTAAGAACAATAAAATATGCATTGTTTGGGTTTTTAAAAATGCTCTGGGAGCTCAGTTACTTGAAATGCTCATAAAATACAAAGGATTTATTGTAGTAAAGCTTCTACCTCTATTCACACAAGACCACATTTCCAAGCACAGGGATTTACCTTATATCACCAGTATGTCTTCAGTAAGGGCCTTAGAGAGCTCTGCTGCTCTTCATAGATAAAAATTTTAATATATAAATATGTAAAATTACTTGCCCTCTATCTAGGGGCCAGATTTGGAGGATACTCAGGTATTAGTTTTGCATTCACACCCTAACTTTAATTTCCTAATTTTCTGTGTATTGGTTAAAAATGCTGATGGATACTTCTTTGCACTTTCAAGGATATAGATATTAATAAGTATATTAGGGTGTTTAAATACTTTTTCTTCTGTGTTTATTCACAGTTTCACTTCAGCTTTTCTATTTTGTATGCTATAGACTTTTACAAACCAACAAATAAAGGAAGGAATATTTTGGACAGGAAGTGTCCTAAAATAGCAGGGAATAATTTATTACCTTAGTTTAATTAGAGAAATCCATAACATGACATACACATTTTTGGGTTTTTAATTCATATACTTTTGCTCACACCTCAGAAATATGGACATGCTGCTGTCCCACTTTGGCAGAGCACCTAGGCACATGTTGAACCCTCAGGGATGCTCTTTATTACCTGAGTGTATGTATTAATAATTGACACGTATTATGCAGTAATAATTGTATTAATTAATAATTGCACATGCTAGAAGAGCCCAGACCACTTACTGCCACCCTGCAATTTGTTTCATCCAGTTTGGCCATGTGTGTTTATGGTAACAAATCTGCAAATTCTGACTGCGAGGACAGGAGCTGCTGGGAAGGATCAAAGCTCTGAGCTGTGCCCTGCCAGGAGCGCTGCCCTGCCATCAGAACGAGCCCTGGAGAGGGCAGCATCTCAGGAGTGCTCCTTTGCTTTTCACACAGGAATTGGAAAAAATGCCATTCTCTCAGTCCTCACACATGGCTGTGTTTAGCACTCATTGCCTGCCATCGCAGAGCTCTCCTCAGGCAGCAGAGCTTGGTGTCTGGAGGGATGAATTTTGTACAGAAATGAACGTTTGGTGGAGTCAAGTATTGCGTGCAGCTCTGCACTTCTACAAAGGGCAGACCTGGAATCTCTTCCTGCTCTGCTCAGATTAAACCAAAACCATTCACATGCTTACACTTCCAAGGCCTTGCCAAAAGCTTGATTCAAAAGCTTTGTCTTTCCTATTTTGCCTGTTGTGAGTGCAGCTCATTGTTTGTTGTTGACCCTCGGCTTTCTCTGCCAGCTCTCACTCTGCCTGATGCTTACAGGGAAATCTCTCTACTCAGATAAACCCTGCATGGATCTCGGGCTTGGATTTAGGGTGTTATTGTGTCAGCTACTTAGAATGGGTTCAGCATTGTGTGAAAATTTTTGTAATAGAAACAAAATGGACTTCAAAAGGAGGAAAGTGAGTGGGAGGGTTTGGGGAAGGCAGGGTATGATCTGAAACCCACAAACATCCTACCTACACCGACGCTCATTTGCCCTGCTCTAAACGCCCTCTGAAGCTGCTTGGTTCTAGAGGGGAAATTTGCTTTTCTTTCTTTTTTTAACAGTCAAAAGTAAGACTGCCTGTGACGTCACTCTCAGTGCTGTTTATCTCAAGCTGCAAAGCTGCCTCATCTTCTCTAAACACATTTCTTCATCATTGTGTTTTCTTCGCTCTCATCTCTGTTAATCAGCTGCTCCCTATGTAACACAGGCTGCAATGAAAATACATGACACCAATTGCTCCAAGCCACAGATCACGAACATCTCGTCTTGCACTCTCCAGTCAAGAAGCATTTTGTTAAATAATGTGCATTGTGCTCGTCCTCCCTTCAATTAGAGTAACCAGGTAAGGTAATTGGGCACCCAGCAAATGTGGCAGCTGCAGGCAAATAATCATAGCTCCAGCACTTGCTGCCATGGCAACTGATGTGTTTACACTCACAAAAGTACACATTTTCTTCATTCTGCACAGTAGAGGAAAAAAGGATTTAGAGCTACAAGGAAAGAGCTTACAAGGATAAATGTTTAAGCAAGTGGTGGGAAGAAACTATGCTTGTTTTTTGGAGTGAAAATGTAGAGAGTGCAAAGAACGATACGGAGCCGTCCTCAGACAATTAAGCGTCACCTTCACCTCCTGAACTCTGAGAGGCAGATCTCATTCCCTATAAAACAAATTCCTCGAGGGAAAGGGGAGGCAGGAGGGGTTCCAGAAGTCAGTGCTTCTGCAGAGGTGACGCCAGTGCCACTGCAGAGGCTCCATGGTTAGAGAATATTTTTCAATGACACTTTATTAGAAGTTAAAAACTGTTCCTTCAAAGACACTGTGTAAAAACCCATCACTGCTACCAGCTTTGGCTGTGAATTCATGTACCTGCTGCATCCACGCGTGAGTTGCCAGGTGGCAGAGAGATGTGGGTGGAAGTCTAGGGCCTGGGCTATGCTCATAGAGGGAAATTAAAAAACCTTTAACCTTCCCTTGCCTTCCCTGCAACTCAGCATCCTGTGCTTCTTCTGCAGTAAATCCAAGGCAGCCAGTACATAAGCACTACTTTCACCTCCCTGCCCACACGTACTCTAAATTTAAACAGAAGAGGGACCTGACCATGCTGGGGATTTATAGCAAAGGTGTGTCTGAGAATGTGGGTGGTTTAGGAAAGACAACTATCAAACAAGCATAGATTGTAGGAAAACTGGTCAAGGGTAGCAGAGGTGACCTTGCTTAAATTCTCCTGTGGAAAATGTGGGCATAGGAGAGCCTTAAGCTCTAGAAATAAATGCTGCTCTGAATGAGTAGCCCATAAATAAACATTATGAAATGCCAGTCCTGTATTCCTTACACTTCTCATTCTGTGAGTTGCTCATCCTAATGAATATTCATTCCTCTGCACTGTGGCTCTTGGTTGACTCAGAACAGATCCCAGTCACCAGAGTAACAGACCTGGAACTAATAATTTATGAGCACTTCCTCCTGCACAGAAGTTCGGAGTGATGAACAAAGCAGTTAAGATAGTTCTGACATTCTGTAATGAGCTATGAATCCTGAAAGGAGGAATCGTACCCGTGCAGCTGAAGTTGGATACTCTGCTCCTCATCACCACAAACTGTTCAAGCTTGGAAATCCCATAAATGGTGGTTGGACCAGATCTGGCAGTTCTGAACCAGGATAGGTGCCTCGAAGTCTGTTCATGGCTGCAGCTCACCCCAGAGCTGTAAGAGAGGCAGAGCTGTTGGGATTGCAAAGCTCTGCACCTTTACCTGCCAAAGGAGGAAGAAATAATGTCCTTTCCATTTAGCAGGACTGGGAGGAAGGGTTAAAATGTCTTGGTTTAGGGCTGTGCTTTGTGACTTAAGCAATGAGAGCTGGTGCTGCAGTGAGACTTCTGCCCAGTTCCCTTCTGCCAGGGATCTGTGCTGGGCACTGCTCTCTGCAGAGATTCCACTGCATCACTGGTGTTTAAATGTTCTGATTTGTTTCTTCAGGTAAAGAGTTCTGTCCTGGCCAAACACATGTAGTACTCCAATAGGATCAAGCACCTCAGGATTTAGCTCTGCAGAAATTCCCCCTGGCTCTGCCATAGGTGCTCTAGCTGATGTGGTGCATGTTTTTTTTTTTTTTTCTCTGCCTCTTTTTCAGATTTTCCGTGTATGAAATGTTACTGCTCTACTTAATATTACTTAAGAATATTACATGTGCTGTAAAAGTTTTTTGTTTTTGTTTTTTTTTTTGTCTAAATTATCTGTAATTTAGAGCTTATAATGATATTACCCAAACTGACTTTTAGATTTAATTTCTGCTGCCTAAGGTGCTTGGCTGCAACCCTTTGGAAGAGCTGTGACACACTTGCCTTAGTGACTGCTCATGAAATGTCAGCATCAAACAAAAATGTTAGATGTGGTACCCCACAGAAAGGTAATAGAAGATATCAATATATGTCTACCAAAAGACTTCATTTATGTTATAATAAATTTAAAAAAATTTCTTCTGGTACAGTTTTGGGATTTTTTTTTCAATCCCCTTGAGTATATTCAGTTATTTCTGCTCACCTGAAATACACTATTTCAGTGCAGTCACAGTGGGAATAGTGTCACTGCACAAAGATGTACAAAAAAGTTTTATGTTATTTAGGAGGACTGAATCCATTACCTTACCCCGGGGAAAACATAGGATGGGCTAATAAAAATCTCTTATTCTCCCTTAATGCATGAAGGGCACCAGAGTAATATGAAAAAAAGGCCCTAGAAACAACAGACTCATTAACTCCACCAAGCTGTAAATATTTTGCAAATGGCACAACTTTAGCAGTTTCATTTTGGAACAGAAAAATTGTGGCAATTTTAACAAGTCTTCCTGCAAAGTCTTCTAGATAAAATCTGCATGTAATTTCTGTATAAGTTTTATTTCCTAGAAAAGTATTCTAAAGCAAAGTAAAAACAAGTCAACAATGAAAAATGTTGCTTGGCAAAGTATTTCCTTGTTTTGAATTTCATGTTTCAAATTCCACGTGTAAACCATGAGCAGGTCACTTTTTCAAGAGTTTCACCTCTGTCCAAATGACTTATGGCTGATTCTTCAATTTGTTGGCCACTTAAGGTAGTGCAATACAGGCTACAGAAGAAAAAGATAGAAGAGCCATTTGATTTTTGACATCCGTTTGGAGACATTTTTTGCCAAAGCTAGCAAAACCTGACGTGAGTTTTAAGAAATCAGTGCTAGCACTGGTATGAGTGGGTGCCCTTTGTGTGCCTGTATTCGGGGAGTGCAGTCCCTGCCAGAGCAGGGGTGCAAGCCACTGCTGGAGCATTCTGAACAACCATTGAGGCTTCCACAACATCAAATGAAACATGAAGCAGATCAGAAGAAAAAGAAATTTAGCGTGGCTTTTTGATCTGAACATCCTGAATTGATTGAAATAGACAGTGGATTTTGGTGAATTTTCAGCATGTCCTTTTTCATGATACATATCATTTGCAAATGTGTGTCAACATAGAGTGCCAGTGTGTGAGAGGAACCCCAGAAAAAACCCCAAAAGTACAAACTTGCATGAATGTCCTTTCAGCAGCAGGAAGCATGCCCTCTCTTGCAGCCCCAGTGCAGTTACCCTCAGCACAGAGGATCAAACAGGACTTTTGCGTCATTCCAGCCTCACAGCAACAATACAGGCAGCTCAACAAGTAGTGCATTCCTAATTAGGTTGTAACTGGATCGTGCATCACTATCGTGTGCTATGAGTGCTCAGTGTAACCCCAGCCAGCATTATCCCCATCACTGAAATGACAGTGGTGAAGGTACCATGACAGCAATAATGTCACTGTATGGCTCTGCTCAATGTCCTCACGAACACATTTTCACTGTAAATGGAAAAGGAAGGGACAGGAGCTCTGCCTGGGTAAGGGTGTGCAAATCCCTCCTGGCCTCAAGGTGCTCAGGAAGGAGAAAGGATGACTTTATTTAAGGTAAAGTTAAAGCAAAACCAACAACCTCCCCATTATTCTCTCCCCATCCTCCAGAAGCTGCAGCCTGAGCATTTATTCCTACTTTCGTTAGATCCAAAGGTCTGATCCATAGTTTACTAATATTACTGTAGGCAGGCTAAGGGGATCCAAGTTGAATTAAGGATGATAATTAATTTGGTTTGTTTATTACGACTTCAAAAAAAACCCAACCAAACCAAACCAACCAAGACACTTAAGGCAGCTGTTCATCCAACCTGTTCCTATTAAAAGTGGCACTTCCCTACATCTGGAAAAGGCAAAGGACTTTGCAATCCTGAGCTGAGGCTTTCTGAGCTGCTGGAAATGACCTTTCCAAAGCCTTGATCTCTGCTGTTTTCCTCCTGCCCTGACCTCTGAAAGGCTGTTCCCCCTCAAGATAAGTCAGGTCCCATCTCCTCTATGTCACAAACCTGTAAGCCCATTTCAGAGCTCCCCTTTTGACCTTTTCCCATGAGGTTCCACTGGAACTCTGCACTGTCAGACCTCCATAAGGCTCAGGAGAGCAGAAATCTGTGGCAAATATTTTTTAGAGGAACAGGGGGAGATGGCCAGAGCATAGCAGCTGAGTTTGGTTCTCTCCATCCCTGGTGAAGGGCCTTGGCAGTCCCTGGGATATAGCTGGCTTGGGGAGCTTAAAATCAGCTTGGGAACATTTTGAAATCTTTATACTTTGAAGCATCAGAAAGGCTGTTTCTATCCGAGCTTTCTATTTGTTTTTCTTTTTTTATTGTAACAGAAGCTGGTGTATTACTGGAAAAACATGAAGGTTTTGTCTTACTGGAATGTATCATCTCAGCTGAGGATAGATTCAGAAAATGGAGCAATTTCACTTGCTGTCAAAGTGTCCTACATGAAGGATTTTATACCTTTTTTCACTTTTTTAGAAGCAAATGTATTTTCCATATTTTGACAGCTGTTAGCAAAAAAAAAAGTCTTAAGATTGTTGTTCTAGAAGCAGCGTTAACATTATTTTATGAGATGTTCTGTTTGCAACCTCATGTTTGACAATCCACCCGGATTGTAAAGCTTCCCTTCACACAACACAGTCTTATGATAAAACTCTTGGTAACTTTGATGCTCTGGCCAAAATCCCTCCCTCATTTGCTCCAGAAGGAATTGATGCTTTGATTTTTAGGGAAAGTGTCTCGACTTTATGAGTAAATATTGCCATTGCAGTTATTTGTATCTCCACCATAAAACTGAGATTGTACAGCTGGATCTGCCTGGGGAATAACAACTGCCCAAAATTCTCCTTAGAATTCTCTGGTTATAAGGTGAAACCTCTGAGGTCTCTCTAGTTGTGAAGGTAGTTCAAAGCTCAGCAAATCACCAAATTTTAAGGTGGTCAACTGCATGTGGCTATTTGGGGGTTCTCAGACCCCCCAGGGAATGAACAATTAAGCTATTCCACAGACACACCCCTCATACCCAGCGAGTCCGTAATCAAATCCCATAACCACAGCTCACTTCTAACCCTTGCAGAGTCACTGCTGCACTCCTTCCCAGAGGGGGAAATGATCCAAAGCCTGGAATTTTCTTCAAGAGTGCGGTAACTCTTGCTGGCATTAGTGGGAGGTAGAAAACACAAGCACCTAAGCTGCCTTCCCTCAAGTCAGGGATTATTTACAGCGGCAAGGACAGGGCTGTGCCCTGCCTGAGGCCAGGCTGGCTGTGCAGGAAAGGATCCCCAACACCTCAGCTGCTCCCTCAGCCAAGTGCTGCCCACTCGCACAGTGCCAGCGTGCCAGGGACAGTCCCAGACAAATGCAAACGTCCTGCAGGCAGATGGCTATTTGAATTTTCGCCTCTACATCTACTTAACATGTTTTGAATCTCTCCGCGGGAGATAGATGTGGGGATATCACTTAAACTGCAATAAACCAAACCTGTGTGGCTGCAGGAAATGGTTGTTAGTGCATAGAAGGCAAGGGTTGATTGGCTTTTGACACTGATCCCCTTCCTTGTGGCTAAACCAATCCCTAAAAGGAACGACACATGGGAGTGGGAAATAGAAGAGCCTGTCTTTGCTCCTACTGCAACTACTGAAAATACAAGGGAAATTACTGCCCAGCCACCCTGAATTTTCTTATTGTCAGATAGGTAGAAACAACCCTGCAAGTGCTCTTTTTAAAAATGCTGCTGCTGCTGGCATGAGGAACGAGCTGGGGCACCAACGGGGTCGTGTGGCTCTCTCAGCCTCACTCTCCCAGCTCAGGAGACTCTCGGGGCTCGGAGTTGCTCATGTTAAGCACAGCTCCTTTCCTGTTGCCCCCCTGGCTTTTATTACCCATTACTCCAGCTCCAACAGCTCTTGCCTGCCTTTTCTTTTGACAGACTGCATTGCTTGGACACTAATGCCGTATTCCTTTGGAATTTAATCTGCCTAAATGGAATAGAGCTGTTTTTCTGAGTACAATTTCTTTCTCAAGCCAAGGACTATCAGCCTTTACAACAAGCTGTGTGGGTTACAAACATCTGAGAGATTGTAACTTTGTTATGGGGAAGGGACGTGAACCAGTCAGGTTTGAAATATGTACAGCTGAAGGGAGTGCACAACGGGTAATCAGCCTTCGACCAGAATTGGATATAAAATCAAATTATAGAGATGTTAATGGGACCCTTTATGGTGCTAGAAAATTTCCTGCCACTTCCTGAGACAGGACTTTGCTTTCCTTTCTGGCAGATTTCCCCCATCTTTGTGTTCTTTCACATTTCCAAACTGTGAATGACTTAAGGAAGGCCCAACAAATTCGAAGTTAAATTATACCCAATGCTGCACTGAGGCGTATCACTCCCTGCTTTCTACCTATCACCTTGAATTTCTAGCAGTTTTATCATCCATTTGAGGGCTGAAACCCTCTGTTCCTGACATGTTCCTTAGCAGTTTTTTGAAGAGTTTGATCAAAAAGCAATTTGTTTACTTTTAAGAATGAAATATAAAAGTATAAAAGCATATTTCAGGGTTAGGGTTATATTTCAAAGTGTACTTTTGAAATATAAAAGGGTATTTCATTCTTAAAAGTAAACAAACTGGTTTTTGATTAAAAAAAGTATAAAAATTACAAAAGTTGGTTTTTTCCCAATTATTTTGAACAGCAGTGGTTCTTCAAGTATTAAGAAATGTGCAGTTCAACAAGGTCAGGCTAGAGCAGTTCCTTTGATCCTCACTATGCAAATCCATTCAAAGTTGTTGATAATCTCCGGTTGATAATCTCCTGTTGATAACCTTTGCAAATGCAGAGAGATAACACAATTGCATTATAAATATTTCTTCATCTTCCTTAGTTTATTGAGCCATCTTTAAATTCTTGCACCTGAAAAATGGCAAAATGAATTTTCCTTGTACAGGTGCTCTTTTTCCTTGTCATTATCATTTTTACCTTAAGGAAGGAGCATTGTATGGAAAGCCAGGAGAAAATGTAACATTCTCACATTGTGAAAGTGACATTTCTAAATGTGATATTTAAATTGAGTCAGAATTTTGCAGAATACATGTACTTATCCTTACACTTAGAGTTGAAGTTCTGGTTGAAATAATCACTTGCTCAAATTCTTTTGGAAACTAAATTTATGGACGAGCCGGACTGCACTGAAGAAGACCTTGAAAGTATACATATCAGTTCTCCATGATAAGCAAATTTTACAGTTATTGAAATAATCGATCATTATTATTGCTGCTAATGAAACCCCAAGATTTCATCAAGTCTTCAAAGGAGTCATTTAATAAAATACTGTACAGCATTTCATTATCTCAAAACTGCTCAGATCTTCTGAGGTAGATGAAAAATGTTTGTCTTTGTTTTGATTTTTTTAAAATTAATTAATGAATCAAGTTGAATTCTGCATGGACAAAAAAGTGACCTTGACCAACAAAATCCATTTAGTATCTTTGTCCTTTCTGTGTGTTCCACCTGCCTGGCATTGATTTATAAGGAGAGCTTGCAGAGAGCTGTTGCTAGGGGACAGAGCTGTTGTGGGTCCCCATTACAGCAATATTCCTGAAGAGGAAAGTAATTTACACGTTTCAATTGCTGCCTACCAAAAAAAAAAAAAATTAATCAAGCCCCAATAAGTTATAAAAGGGAACAATCACAATCCATATGAGCCAAAAACCTTGTGTCAGAGACAAATAGAGGAGCACACGTTGCACCCTCTGGTCTAGAGGCATCTCCTTGGCATCCTGGCAGACAACCTTGGCAATTTTTTCATTTTATTCAATTCCTTCCTATTTATACCTCATACCCAAGGTCAGAATATTTGGAATGAATTTCACCGACCACGTACATTCTCTGCTTCCACTGACCAGAATAACTCTGGTGCGAACCAGTGCCAGTCTCCAGGGGAAGACCCACAAGCAGGGAAGAAAACTGTCAAGACCACTACTTCTAATTTCCCAAGCAGCCAAATGCTTTCTGAACTGCTGCCCTGCAGGGGAGTCTGCCCTAGTGGCAAAAGCTCCCCTGTGATGGGACTGTGTCTTTATAGCTCTTCATGGCCAGTTCTTTAGTTCCTCTTCTCTTTTTTTTTTAACTGCTCCGTGTATATAAATGCATCTGAAACTTCCTTTTTATATTGCTTTTATAGAGCTTAGAGTTTATAGAAAATATGGATAGCTGACTAAGAAAACTCCTCAAATTCTCTGAAAAGCCAGTTTGTGGGTTTGTTTCTTTGGTCAGCTTCTTTAAAAACCCCCCATTTTCTAAATTTTATGAATTTAAGTGGGGTTTTCTCCCCCCCTTTTTTTTTCCCCTACTAAACAGAATGAAATCAGTAAAAAGAGTGATTCCCTCTAAATTAATGTGATTTCTTTTTGGTCAAACAAGGATAGTTCGGTAAACTAGTACCACTAATTTGTGGTACAGCATTTTGTGACATCAGCTAGGCCAACAATTTTGAATTTAGGATGTTAAATCAAATGGTTTAATCTGTCAGCATAAACCATTGAACTTGTGATTGCAATTTAACAGCAGTAGTGCAGAATAAGAAGGTCATGATATATTGCAAAATAATGGACAGGTTGTACAAATAAATTGGTAAAAATTAATATTTTGCAACCTTGATTAAAGGATTTTCCCTCCATTTAACTGATTCATCTCCTCATCAATTTTCTTCCAGTGTTATTCTGACTTGATTAATGAAAATATTTATGTCTGAAGTCCCAGCTGTAAACAATCCAAACTTATATAAGGATGGGAAAACTGTTTTTTACCAAGGAGATTTTGATATTAACATAATTTAAATTGCTTAGGGTTTTTTCAAAGAGAACTTCACCTATTAGCCCTCTGCATTATGAGGTGATTTAACACAGGGATGTGGCTCCAGGGGGCAGATTTGGAGCAAGCAAAATGAAGTCAGTTATTAAAGAAGGTAGTGGCAAGATAGTCAGAACGATGAAACTGATATGGTGAAACCATTCACTAAAACACAGGCGTGATATCAAAATTGAAAATAACGTGGACAGCTGCTCTTTGTAAACACAACTGTCCTCTTCCTTACCCCAGGGCAAGCAGAACCAGAAAATGATCAAGGAACCTTAGTCAAAAAGGAAAATGTGGACACAATGAGAAGAGGGTGAGATTTTGCAGGAGATGCAGAGCTGACCAGGAAATGCAGTTTGATAATTAATGATTTGCTCTTGAAATAAAAGGGATAACAAGGATATATGTACAATTCAGAAATGAAATTTAGGAATTGTAGTTTGATTAGACCAAGCTACCTGGGTGATCTAACAAGGTCAGATAAAGGGCTCCCTGGAATTATTGCTCTTCCTTCTGGGATAGAGGGGAAAAAGAAAGATATTATTGATAAAAGTCTCTCTTGAAAGGTTCCTACAGGACCCTCACTATTCCCAGCCATGATATGAGGCTCCCGTGTCCCCTGCTGCCATTCCTCTTGTTCTTCAGCATGAACAGTTCCTGGTGTAGCTGTGTTCTTTGAATGATGAGAGAAATCCACTAAGTCCAAATCAGTGTGCTTCAGTTTGATCAATATCATATGATTTGTAATTGAAAAGTTAATGACATTTAAAAATATTTTCTGCAGCATTTTGTCACAGCATTATGTAAAATACATTCAAAAGTATTGGCTGAAGTATGTCTACCTGATAAAAAGTTCAGCACTTCACTGCAAAGTGCACTTTTATTTTCTGGACATAATATAGCACAGCATGAACCTGTAAATATCCACCAGGACACTTAATTACCAAAGGAAATAGGAGATAAATCCAGAACTGCAGACTCAGGAAATGGAAAGGCTCTGCAGTAATGGCCATGGAAACGAGCTTTCCTTTCCTATTCAATAAGAGACTCGGGACACTCAGCAGATCCGCTCCCTAATGAGCAGCCCTATCCTGGACTACGAGCACTGAGAACTAAACCTTGGCAGAAACTGCAGTGGACAAGGCTGTGCCGCCCACCGTTCTTTTGGCAAGGCTGGAAAACTTACGGTGCAAAACCACCTCAGCAAACCTTGAACTCAACACCACCAGCCACAACTTCCCAGCCAGCCCTTACAGCATCCCCAGACTGCTCACACAGCCAACGGCAGCTCTCTGTGATAAACTCCTGCTTGTAACTCGTTTTCCATTAACAAAAACAGACTTATGAGGAAATGAAATCAGTTATTTAGAACAGCCCTTGAGTAGCGCACTGCCACTCAGCTGAGCTGTGTGCAGGTGTCTACACAGAGCAGAGTTTCTGTTCCAAACCAGGCTGCCAGAGTTGGGCACCTCACAGCTGGGTGTTCTACATCTGTTCGCAGCAGCTCAGCGAGACAGGCACTGGTGCCACGAGAGCTGTGGCACACGAGCATCAGATCACAGGACACTGCCTGGGGTCCCCACACTGCTGCCTTGCTCACCTCTTCCTCCTGCCCTGCATGGCACCACAGCAGAGGTGAACCCTGCCCTACTGCTGCTCTGGAGCCTCACTGCTGCCTGGGGGGCTTCTCCCTGAGCCTGTGCTAACAAGTGGTACAGAGCACCTGGGGAGTGGTGTTCCTGCTGGGAGTGATGTGCACGTGTCCAAAGGGGCTGGAAGAGGCAGCCAAAGGGAATTCAGCTCCATTCCCAGAACCTGAGGTGGGTCTGATGGGTTGATGATGTCCAAGCCATCACACCCCACAGGAAAGGGCATGGTCCAGCAGGACCCACTGGAGTATCAGGCTGAGCACTATTACCTCCCAAACTGCTCAGTGTGGGCAGAAAGTTTCTGTTTTGATAAACTAATAACAGTTTGCAGTAGGATACAGCCAGGATATAGAGACACTGAGTCATGAATTGTCAAATCTGCAATGCATAGTTCATCCAAACACAGTGAAAAGCAAATCTCCTCTGTAAGCAAAACCCCCTGGTCTCTCTTTTCCTATCTGACAAAACAAAAGTTGAGTATATTGAAGGTCTTCTAAAATTTACATAGTAATATATCAAACAGCAAACATTTGGGAAACTCTCAGTGTGTGACACATTATGAGTTTTTTCTGTGCATTTTGTTTTTAAGTTGTTTTGTCACAAAGGTTTTGAAGCACGTAGCTGATCTGTCAGCTCCAAGAGGCTGCCGGCTACTAAGGATGCAAAATTCTGCCTGTGTATTCAAGTTTTTATTTCCTACTCAAAAGTTTCCTCCATCATTTATGCTACTGAAAGGGTTATTTAACATCTGGCTCTTGTGCGAGTTAATGATACAAAAAATAGCTGTTGACATTTAAGTAGCCATAATATGCACTTATTACCAAGCAGAGAGACAGAAATATTTATGTTTGTTAATTATGTGGAGCTTTCTTGTCAATTTTTAAAAGATTAATCTCCCTTTAAGAAAGGTCCTATAATATTTCTTATTTTATACTCCATTTGTGAGCAGTTGCGCTATTGAGTGTCTTGAAGCACCACCACATTTGAGAAACCTTTTATTAAAAATTTTTAGATGTTTTGGTGAATTATCTCAGTCATAACAGGGCAAACAAGACTTCAATAATCATCTCCATCCCTCCAGGCCTGGATTTTTTACAGATTTCCTAAAAAAGCCTGATAAGCCCCATGTTTACAGCTGTTGAATTGGTAGATTAATCTTCATATTGTCTGTTGTGTTATCACCACACCAATGGGAGATTGTGCGGAGATGTCTCCATCCTTGTTCTTCTTACACATTCCCCAGCAACAGAAAATTCAAACAAGACCACTTTAACCAGTTATTTGAATGAAAATGTAAAAATTTTCCTCTCAAATGATTCTTACTCACCTAACTAAAACTGTCAGACCCTGAAAGTGCGAGCCTCTGGTTATTTTGAAGATGATACCAGGATTTAGAACACATGTCAAGCTTGAAGGAGCGCAGTGCTGTGATTTTCCAGGTGCAGACTGCCGTCATCTTGGAACGCAAACTAAACATTTGCATACCCAAATACTAATTTTACAGCTGTATTCTTTCTAGGAGTGACAAAGCAAGAAGTGATGAGACCCACTTTAAATAATAATGCACTTAGACAGACAGGTTGCCATTGGACCAAGTGCAGAAGCACTTGCTTTTCTTGGAGCCTCAAACCTTCAGTTATTTATTTTTTAATCGGATACACTCAAACTCTGAAGAGGAGATTGACTTGTTATATTCTCATGCCTTGAAAATACAGCATTTCATTACAAAAGAGACTGCTGTCAGGGAATAGAGAAATTTTTCTCCTCTATTAACCCTAGTAGTTCTCCTTCTCTTTTTTGTCCATTCTGGAAGTGCCAGATAACCAAATTATTGCATACTCTTGAACTAAATTCCTCTACATCAGTACACAAACTTCTGTGCTCTGTGCATCAACCTCCCTCTACTTGCCTTCATCTCCTCCTATGATACCAGAACTTCTGTGTTTAACATTCCCACTCTCTTGCTCAGCTGTTCCTCTCCTTCTCTCATTTTCCCCATGGCAGACTGAATTCAGTGTAACCTCTTAGAGAAGTGGTTCAAGCAGGACTTTTCCTGTGCAATGCTCCCAATGCCCCTATCCAGACCTGCCTGTGTGGCTACACTCTCCCAATCCCATCACAATGTATTCCTGCTCCAGTCTCTGCAGTTAATGGAAGGTTTGGAAGTTTCTCTAGCTTTGCATTGGAATGGGAAGTGAAGCTGGAGCAGGCACAGGAGCTTTGTTTTACCCCAGAGGTTCACGCACCACAGCCCACCAGTTTGGTCAGAAAGGAGAAAGCAGGGTGAACCGAGCTACCTTCTCATGGCTTTCTTCCCCTATTGATTTCTTTCACATTTGCATCTGTCACAAAAAAATCTGCTCTGTGATGCCATGAAAACCCTGGGCAATGTCAGGATGGATGAGCTGCAGCACCCAGCATTTATCATGGCACAGAGAAAAGCCAGACTGGAATGTGGACAACGACTCAGCTACGAGGATGGACACGGACACTGCTTTGTCCTCTGCAAGCGTCCATGGGGTCATTTGTCTCCTGACTCTGGGGAATATCAACACCACCCTCTGTGTCTGCAAAGACTGATTGCTCTGCACGGACATGACATGGACTGCTGAGAAATCCACAGCCAGCTTTCCCAGAACGGTTATGGCTCTGCTGAATTAATCTCAGTTAATTTCAAGATCTATGATGAATGATAAACTGCAAGTCAGGTGTTGATAAAGGTCACACCTAGTCTGACCTATGTTTGCTAAAACTGCAATTTAAATGAACATTTCAAATTTCCTTCACCTATTTATAAAATAAAGTAAAGGCTAGATGATTAGTGCAAGGTAAATAAGGCTTAAAGATTTGGCAGATTTATCAGTTCTAAATCTTAGCTGGGGGAGTTTCTGTAGGTTATTAAAATGGCATCTACTTATTTAATTAAATACCCGTCACTAATGAGTGCTTCACTGCTAGCTACTGTATTCATAAAGAGGACTTCTTTTTTTTATTTTTTTTTTTTTTTTGGAAATCCATGAATTACAAGAAAAAGCATTAAAAATGTTCAAATCTGTTGTTTCCCCTACGAGTTATAACACAACCCTCTGAGTACCAATTTTTTTCTTTCTCTCTATTAATGGCACATTACCAATCACAATAATAAGTGGTCCAGGGATGTCAGAACAAACAATTTCATTGTAGTAACTGTGAAAAATAAATGCAGTACTAACAAGATAAAAACAATATTCAATGGCAGATTTTGTTTGCAACAGAGGAAAAAAGGTCTTCATATCTCAAAGCACAGCAAGCTCCACACCAGGTTAGCTGAACTATTAAGGATTACAGGTCCAACACCTTTTCTGTTTATTTTTGTCTTGAATTCAGGCCTTTTTGTCATGTGCATTTGTGTCAGCTTTGCCTGAATCTTCCACAATAAAACCATGGACTAAAAGCAATTCCTGACTACACTTTCTCTGGAACCTTAGCATCTGCTTCCCCATGCCTGGTCACACTTCTGTCAAAAGATTTTGAAGTTTATTCAGGTTTTTGACAACTTGGCTACATTTGTGCATTTTATTAAGCATTTGGTACAGAAAAGTTAAAAAGTACCAACAGCTGAACAATACTAAGCAGCAAAGTGATGTTAACATGTAAACAACCTTCATTGGGTTAGATTAATTTTTAGTGGTGTGTTTGGCTAGAATATGTGCTTCATAATAAGGATTTTTAGTCTTTTTCAGAGTGCTTCCAAAATTTACCACTTGTTCTGGCAAAAAAAAAAAAAAATCCCCAAACAAACCATAAATAGATTTCTGTGGTTTAGTTATACCCAGTCACTTTGTCATGATTAACGCTTCCTAGGGATTTCTGCTCAGTGTTTGACATCGTGTGTTGCCTTTAAGGTGTCTTTAATACCCAAACACTTTTTGGAATTATATTGGAGCAGGATACTTCACATGGAAGATGAGCTATTCGCTAGCAGCATTCTTCTAAAATTTCTCAAGAAGTTTTACAAATTCTAATAAAAGTTCTCAGCCAATGGTCAGCTGACACATGGCAACCTAACAAATGATTCTGGGCAAGTCTGGTGCCAGAAAAGAGAAAGCTGGACTGGCAGTGCCCTCATTTCCAGCTGTTTCCAAAGCAGGAATATTTCAGTGCTCCATTTTAAGCAGAACTCACTCTACTGCACACACAGCTGCTGGGTTACTTTTTCCAAGGGCATTGGAGGCTTTAATCTGAGGTGAGCTGCTGAGGATGAGAAATCCATAACCTCATCCTGAGCCACCAGAAGCCGATGGGGTATCAAACACTCTGTGAAGTCACTGTGTGGGGCACACAAGGAGTGCTTCAGGTGGGTGCTGTAGCTGCAGCTGCACTGGGGCTGCCGTGAGGCACAGTCCGGCAGAGGAGAAACCTGCCAGAGACAGCTGAGGATCCCCCAGGTTTTGGGACCTGTCTGATGTGGAGGATTTCTCTCCATCAATTTTATAACAACTTTAAACCAAATTTGACCTGAATCAATACAGCACCATGTCCAGAGAACATAATCCATGTATTTGATTTGTTTAACCTCAAAGTGAGTGTCTCTAGAAGCTGAACATCTGCTGGCATGCAGCCGTGCTGCACATCCCTTGTGGCTGGAGTTTACAGCCAGATGCAAAGCTTTTCCTGCTGCTTTCCCTCATTTCAGAACATCAGGCTGACAGCACCAAGGGGTGAGAAATTGATTCACCTGCTCCATTTCTAGTGCATTTATCACTGACTCTAACCACTAAAACATAGCTTGTGTCAGGATTTTGAAGAACTAAGCATTGTATGAGGGACAATTTCTACCAAGAATCTCTTCTGGCTATGTACAAGACAAGTTCTAGGGAGGAGTCACAAATTTTACATCCTTTTGCTGACAGCTATTAAACAATTACGAAGCCTCCCTTTCAGAGTTTTTACTAGTGGAGTGTCCATTTGCATGTGGACTTTGAAGCCTATTTATTTTGATTTATTCATCATTCAGGCTGATCCAGTGGCTCAGCAACATGTTACAGTTCTCCTGGCTGCTAGTTGTTCATACAGGTCTTGGAAAAGGAGAGAACAACAATAACTTCACTTGCTAGCCCTGTATTTATTTATTCCAGTTCCCTGATTTGGTTTGTCTATGTATCTTTGCCATTGATAATTTAAGACCCAATTTGCTTTGAGCAATCTGGTCTAGGGAAAGCTGTCAGACCTGATGACCTTTAAAGGGCCACACAAAGCATTCTGTGATTCCATAAGAGCACTCAATTTGGGGGCTTCTACTACTTCGCTTAGCTGAAAAGAAAATAAGTTTCTGGAATTTCAAACTGATTACCAGAAGTGAAACAGGGAAGTCAAAGGGGAAAACAACAACTTGGAAGCATTAAATTTGAAAGGCAATGTATTGCAAGGTGATATAAAAACCACTCAGAGGATGAGGTGTTTGATCAAGAATGCAGAGTGGAATAACAATATAATCTGGGAGAGACAGGACTTCTAGTCTGTGAGCTGTTATTTGTAATGCAAAAATACAGTCAGTGTGCAGTCCTCAGCTTCCCAGTAGAAACTGCAGTTTCTGTGTTACACAATAAGGATGAAATTGGGTGTTTTCTTCAGCTGTGAACAGGGAGCAGCATGTGGCTTGGCTGTTCCAGGAATAAACCCAGGAACTAGACTATGTTTTGAAGTTCTTAGTTTTTTCTGCTTTCTTTTTTTTTTTTTTTCTTTTTTAAAATGTTCAGAGATTACCTCAGTTTCACATCTCATAGAAAAGTGAGTGTGTTTCTTTCTGTGCTGCAGTGAACGGGGCTGACAGCAGTTGTGCTTCTGTCTGTCAATCCACAGCCCCTGAAGTGGATGCACCCCTGCCCTGAAGGTGAACCTGTGTATCCAGCCTGCACTGGGGTACACAGCACAAAAAGCTTTTCTCACAGGGCTTTAAGAGTGAGACAAATAATTATAATTGGGAGAAGCATTTTTTTATATACAAGGCATTTTTTCTCCCTAAAATAATTTGTGTTTATTAGTTACAAGCATCCTGACATCTCACAGGCCATCTAGAGAAGTATTTTAATCTCATATTAAATATTATTTTATCTCTTCCTATCGCAAACTGCAAGCTGGCCAGTTCAGAGCTCTTTGCCAGGTCTAGATTTGTTTCCTTCCGTATTTTAAAGATACACCAAACAAACTTTAACAACAAAGACTTCAATGTCTGTTTCCAGATTGACTGTCACTGAGCACCAAGGCAGCAACACTGGGATAATTTTGTAGGGAGTTTGGCAAGGTACCTGCTTCTGGGCTGCAAAATTAGGTGTCATGTAACAGGAGCTAATGTTGAAATATCAGATACATCACATTGAATATGATCAGTGCAAGTTAAAAGCAGAAAAATTGAAATTCATGTGGCAACACTTCCCTCTTGAACAAATACAAAGGAAAAAGCTTGTGAAGAAATTTTAGAACTTACCAGAGGAAGTCTCACTTTCTCCTTTCAGTTTGTTTCAATGTGTTGTGACCTATATGAAGGAAACAGAATAATTTTATCACTTTTGACATCCAGTTAATACAAGAAAAAGCAGAAGAGGTCCATCTCTGCTTCAATGTAACGACAGAAAAGAACCCTGACAAAAGCTTGCATTAGGCTGGGGTTTGAAAGCATCAAAGAAGCTGATATGAGTTAAACAGTTAAGATGTATTTAAATTAAAAAATTTTAAAGCTTTCACTTCAATTTCTGTGGTAGTTGGAACTATTTACATCCAGTGGTTTCCGTCCCCACCTTCTCCTGGAGAAATGGAATATTAAAGAGCATGTGCACAGTGTAATGCTGGATTGAGGATGAAGAAGGTAAGGATGGCCAGTGCGATGTTCAAACCCTTCCTCTTAGAAGGACCTTGGTGCATCCATTGGATCTTGTAGTAAACGGAACCCCCCACTTAACATTAAATACAATTTTTGCTGGGTACATCATTTCCTTGCTTACCACCACACTAAATTCTTGCTTTCATTTCTTCTTCTGTCTTTCCCTGATCTTTCTAAAATCCGCATAAACTTTTCAATCTCTCTTATCCTTTATAATTCTTTCATTTGATTAACTCCATTTTCCTTGTCTTATTTAATAGATTACTTCTACCTTTCTTTTCCAGTGATTTCCTTCTGCTTCAGTTCAATATATGAGGACAAATTTTTTGTAGGCAAAGTAAAATAACATCAATGAAGGAATGATGGGACGTTATATAGCCAATAGCTCTGCTGACCTTTTGCTTTTGGGGAACTGAAGTTGGAAGAAATTATGGCAAATAGGGGTATAAATATATAGATAAAAAGCTGAGTACTGGGAAGGTACAAATAGCACAGCAAAGGCAATTCTGAGGGCAAGTCATATTTATAAGCTCATTAAAGTCACTTTGCTTTGAGTCCAAGGCCACTGTTTCAAAGCATTGCCACTGGAAGAAAGGAATGTTTCCACTCTTGGAGCATCTCTTGAAAACACTTTATTTTTGCTTTACCAACTGCAGGGACAAGTCACAAGAGAAACTTGCAAGCCCTAAGAGTTGAGATTAAAAAATAAATTGCCAAATTGCCTCTATTGCTAAAAAATAAATTGCCAAATTGCCTCTACCTAGGACTGCCAAAGGAAATCCCAGGTGCTGCTGTCTCACTGCCTGGTGAGTGAAAGCTCTGTGCTGGGAGGATGTAGAAGGGCCAGCAGCTGCTGCCTGGACCTGAACCTGGCTGTAACAGCCAGCCAGGAAGGCTGGAATTTTCCTCCAAGGGAAATTTATTACAGCAAAATCCAGGCATGGGCAAAGGAAAGATCACAGGGGTTTGTGTTTCCAGATGCATACCTGGGATAGTTTAAAGAGCTGGAGATAAGAGGAGAAAGAAAGAAAAGGAATCCATCCTGTTTTAACTGACTAAAAATCAATGTCTACAAAAAACCAGAAATTCAGTACCATGAAAAAGGGACAGCAATAATCCCCACACCAGTAAGGACTGAGCACTGCTGGGTGGGGAAGGGCATCGTGCTGCAAGATGGGGAGCCTTTGATCACAGGAATTAAAGGCATGAGGAGGCAGTGTCAGCAAGAACTAAAGCATCTCTTCAGAAACACAAAGAATTCAAGCGTCTCTCCAGAAACAGTTTTGAAAGCTCCTTTGCATCCTCTGGCCTCAGACACAGAAGCCGTGTTGTGATCTGAGTGAGCAGCAGCCCTGCATCAGAACAGGAGGAAACTGATCAACTCAGAGGGTGAAGGCAAGGGCCTCCATCCTCTCTGAAGATTAGGAATTAGAGGATTCTCATAATTATACTTGCATTAATGTGCTATAGCAACACTACCCTCTTTAAAAAGAAAGGGCTTTTTATTTTTTCTTGTGGGGAATTACGCCAGCAGTATATTTCAGTTTTGTAATAGGTCTGGGTGGCTTATTTTTGCTAAACAAGACGGTAAGAGAAAGCCCTATTTATTGAGTTTAGAATCTCAATAGGTGTGTGAATGAGGCCATGCCAAGACTGTTTCCTTTCCTTAGCGGGTGGCACAAACTGATCTCTGGCTAGGCAATCATTAATAGGCAGTTGGTGGCAGAGCTTTGCCACAGATTGTTCTTCCTCTCTGAGTATCGAGAGTGAGTTTGTAAAGAAACTTCAGGCAAATGTGTGCCTTTGTGGGAGAACAGCTTGGTGTGGGAAAAGAAAATTCATAGAAAAACGCTGGATAGAAAATACATTTACATTTTTCTTTTCAGAGTTTGCTAAATTGGGGAATACCATTCCCAAACCATGACACGGAGCAACCTCAACAATCAATTGATTCTTGATCAAATTCTGAGATGAAACCCTCTGTGTGTTCTCAGAGGAACATTCAGACTTAGTTCAGGGTGGTCTCAGGAGTATTGAACACTTGTGGTTTTCTGTGCAGGTTAGCACAAACATAATGATAAATGCAAATATATTTATTAGGATGAAAGGGCTTAAATACAATGGGTTCTGACCTTCCAATGGCAACAGGGAAATAAGAAAGAAAAAACCCCAAAAGAATGAAACCTGGAGCAGATATCAGCTAGTTATGAACTGCACTCAGAAGGGAAGATAGAACAACATGAAAAAGAGTTTGATTTTAGAATATGAGGAACTAAAATTGTGCAAGATCTCTCCTAAATGAGTTGGCAAGGGAAGAGCAAGTGAAAGAGCAGAAGAAAAAGAAAGCTGTCTGCAGAAAAGGTCATGAAGGCAATGGTGTTGGCCACTTTGAGACTTTTATAAATGTGGTCTGACAAGAAGACAGGGCCTGTTTATGCAGGAGCACATCACACAGGAGAAAGCATCGCCTGTCTGCAGGCTTGCTGGGAATCCGAGCTGAACCAGTGTTATTCTTAGTGCTTCAAATACCAAAGATGTGCAGTCCAAGACAAAAGACCAAAAACTATGAACATGATGTCAGGACCAAGCAATTGAAACCTTGTTTGGCTAAGTGACTGTCATAATGTTTATTACATTGTACTGGTGCAAAGGTACTGTGGAGGACAAAACCCTAAACAAAGAGGCGAAGTTGCACAGAATGGTACCAGTGATGTAACAGAGAGGGAAAATACTACAGGGTGAGTTTAGACTGAGTTTCCAACTGGAAGATGTTAGGCCAAGCAATGGTTTCTCAGAGCAGAAGAAAATAAAAAACCAAAAATTGTAAAATGACTTTAAGGAACAAATTCTGGGGTTATGAAGGGGAACTCCATTTTTATGGCTTCATTTTAATTATGTTCATCTTTTCACGAAAAGTAAATCCTAATAAATACCAGCTGTCCTAGTTTCAAAGACAGGTATTTGCTAAAGAAGGCAGAAGCCTCCTTTAGAATAGGAGAATGTAACCCCCTTCCCTCCGAATTGGCAAAAGTTTGAAAATCAAGGGCCTTTCAGGCAATGGTATGAGAAAAGAGGAATAACAGTCCTTTACTAATATATTTTAAATATATATATATATAATGAGGCAGGCAAAACAACAACAATGGTAACCACAACAAATAAGAACACACAAACCCACGGACAGTCTCCTCCCGCTTTTGTTGGCAATTCTGCTTTGATGAAGTCACAGTCACAGCTGGCAGGGGCACTGGTACTCCTGGTGCGCAGGGAGGGGTACGATGAGTCCCCTGAGAGGGGAAGAAAAGGGCTCGGGAACCCCGAGTCTCCCTCCCTCGAGACCCTGGAGCAGGCGATGGAGAGCCGGCAGAAAACACGCAGCTTTGATGGAGTCACGGTCACAGCCAGTCGGGGAGCAAGGATAGAAGCACCCAGTTGGAGACAGACGCCTGCAGTGATGGCAGATCCTCCCTAGAGCTCCGGCAGCCTCTGTCTCTGGATGTTCAGCAGCGAAGAAGAGTGCCCTTCAGCTGTGCTTGGCTCTTTTATCTCGTCCCAGTCCCCGGATCCCTGCCCCACTCTGAGGGGAAACCATCCCAGCTATCAGGGAGTCCAGATAAGGCTAGCCAGCTGCACTCCGCTCAGAGCCACCTCTTTGTCCCTTCTTAATGATCCACCGTCAAGGTTCCCAAGCAACTAATCACTCGCCATCATACCCCCCAGCAGCTAGAATGGGGAAAAATTCCAACACAGAGAGCTAAACAAAAAAGTATCCCAAACCCTGACACCAGCCTACAATAAATCTTAATATATTCTCTTTCTTTCCTTCCTAAAAGCTATAGACTGATCTGTATTTCCAGAGAGATTCTTGGTACTTCAAATCTTCCCTAAGAATGCCCACATGAGCTAACATTTCATGATCTTGTTTTTGCATACGTTAACATACACATGTAATTCACGCATAACATCCTGCTTCCGAAAATTCTCTCTTCTCCCTCAACACATTCAAACCCAAAGTTTCCAGTTTGTTTGAAAGAGTCCTGCATCTGCAAGGTGAAGTTTGGCAGCAGCAGTTTTGTGGCAAGACAGCTTCCTGCAATTTCAGTCAGTCTGCTCTGCTGTAATTTTTTACACCTTCAGCTCAGCCTTCTGCCACATCTGCAATTATTTTTCTAATCCCTGATTGTGCAGTCCCAGAAAACTCTCTCCAGTTTCCTAAGGCACCTGCTGATGCAGTTAGCCTTCACTCAAGGAAACTTAAATCTTCTGCAGAGTTACAGTTCTCAATCAGGAGTTGCCAACTGTCTGAATGCAGACATGTTTGAGTGCAAGCTCTTTGGGTCAGCCCTGCTTTTGGAATTCAGTGTATTTCTCCAGACACCACGTCTCCACTTGACTCTCTCTGTACTGGTCCTGTTCCTGTTCTGTTGGCAGGATTCTGAGTGGCTGAATACCAGACTAAATTAGCTCCCCTGAAATACTGATTCTGGTGACAAAGGAAGCACTCTGAATTTTTATCAAATTAATGATTTTTGATACAACGATTTAATTTTCAGCTCAGAAAGTGAAACCCAAGCTGTCCACTCAGATAAGCTGCTCAGGCCAGGTGTATTGCTCAGTTATTTCTGTAGTTCAGTAAACCCTTTTGTTGACTTTGCCATGACTGCAGATTGTTCCACAGCCAGGTGCAAAATGCTGAGGTTTGTGACTGGGATTTTGTCAGCCAGGCCACAGGCTGATACTTTGCTGCACAGGACAGTTTAAGCAAGGATGCAGCAGTACAAGACGCTGAGCTCTACAAACTCAGAATCAAAGCTCGTGTACTCATCCCATAGCTCCTGGTAGAGTCCCTACACTGCTGAGCATCTGCCATAGCAAAACCTGCCCACAGACAGAAGTAAACTATTGCTTCTTTGGGGTATGCAAAGTGCATGGAGTCGACCGTACCATGAGTGTACAGAGCGGTGTATTTTAAATGACTGAGAATTTGACTTGTGAAACTTGACAAATGAAGGACCATTTTTGCTTTGTGACCTAGAACCATAACCTGCCCTTTTGTAGAAAAAGGAAATGCTGCTTTGTGATGCACTAAGTGGTTAATCACTGCTCCTAATCGATCTTCATAACATTTCTCTAATACCTTCAATCCCAGATCTTCCCTCTGCATGGTCTGCATGCCAAAACAACGGTGATTTATAAAACACTACAGCTCGTTTGAGTGGGAAGTCAATAGAAGAACACTCCCCATCTGCCCTTCTATGGCAGCACAGAATGGCAGATTTAATTCCTTAGCATGAACTGTTGCTGGAAAAATCCAGCGCTGTTTGTAATGCCAGACACAGCCCCTCCGAGTTTGGGTCAGACATATCAGCATTGATCTTTCAGAAGATTTGCTGCCTGCCTTTGTTTCAACTTTGCGTGTGCTCTGCTCTGCTAGACTGAGAAATTCCATGCCGGCTAAGACATTTCTTCCCCATTGTTACCTGTGGAATGAAAACTTGGAGAAGTTTGGATGCCTGCTTTACAAGAAACTCCCATTCTGGGCCACTTGGCTCCAGCATCGATTAACAGGGCATGAAAATGAGAAAACATCTGCCGTGATGCTGTCAGTAGGGGCACTGGGTGTCTGCTCGCGGTGTCAGGGGTTGCCGGGCTGCTCCGAAGGCACGGAAGGGCTGGTGAAGTTCCTGCAAGGTTTCACCCAACCCACCGATGGTACAGACGCACTGAAGAAGGAGAGACAAGCAGAGGGGCTTTCCCAGATGGTTTGTTCAGCACAGGGGTTGTGCCAGGGAAGCACTGGCACAGCGTGTTACAGATACATGAATACCGACACGAGGGGGTGGCGGGAGGGTACAACATCCAATAGGGGAGAAGTGCTAGGTTTGAATTTGGTGGGCTTTGTATAGGATTGCACAATACAGAGCCCTCCAGGAGGGGGAAAACAGATACCCTGGGGGGGGGGGGGGGGGGCGGCAAGTCCGGGCNNNNGTGGGGGGGGGAGGGTACAGCAGTACCTGGCCATGAGAGAAACAGAAATCTGGCCAATAGCACACCACAACAAACATCCCCATGTTTCTGTTGCTCAGAGCACTCAAAGGGGAGAGCACAGTGCTCTGCACGGGAGAAAAATTCCAAAATAATCCATATTCATTTCCTGGTTGCTTCAGCGATGCCACCTGAGGAACTAATACAGCTTCCTTATTCCTTTGGATAGTGCCATCTATCAAGATACTCTCCGCTCAGTTCACTTTCTGAAACACTGCTGAAAGAAGAAAACACTGAAGGCCAGACTGAAATGGGAATAGATGATGAATAAAGAATACCTTTTGGAACAACTGAGCTTTCACTGCCAATAATTAGGGATGCTTTTTTATATTGCAGCAAATTAAAATGAAGAGCTGGGTTTTGAGATGGCAAAAATGAGCAGTGCATTTCCAAACCCTTGAGATACAGTGGAAGAAAAATGGGATTTGTATTTAAAACAGTTTTAAATGTTGCAAAAATAAGACCTAACTAATAAGGTGCTACATAGCTTAAGTTAAAAGCCATCTGACTGTAACTTTTGCTCAAAACCAAGTTCAATGACTGCCATATATACATCCATCCCTTAGACAATTTAGCTTTTCCATGTTTAATATTTCTTTTAGTTAGAAAAAAGGACCAGTAGAATTAATTTTGTGTAGTGTTTTGAAGATGGAATGCTATACAGATTAATTCTCTTTATATATAGTCTTTGTAAAAATCATACTGAAATAAGCCACACAACTGTTATCTAGAAAGTGGTGCAAAATGGAAAAGCATACTGAATTCAGTCTTAGATTAGAATTCAAAAATATTATTGAAATTCTTCTTTAGACCTACCTTTAAATACTATTAATTCCTGCTTAGTAACAAAAATTTGATTCAGACTTTTTTAGGTCTGGAAAAACCCACATACTATATTAAGCATAACATGAAGTAATGTAAATAAGCCTCCTTATTTTTTCCTATATAATACATCCTTGAGTTATATTCAGACAATAAAAGCGATTGATTTTTATATAAGAATTAAGGCTTGCCCTTGCAAAACTCAGTAGCAAAAAGATTTTGAATTGAAAACATTTCCTGCTAACATTGTAACACTGATAAGAAAGCAGCAAGACCCCATTAAGTTACGTTGTTACAGAGAAATTACAAACAGGTTCTACCTGCGGGTGAATTTCAATCAACAGTTCCATGGATGTGATGGAAATTCCATTAACAGTCTCATTTTCATCTCACTAGTTTGCCAACAGAAAGAATTTACTGACCCTGCCTGTACTCGGTTGTAATGGGGCTTCAGTTATATTTTCACCACCCAAATACCAGCATGATTAAATTTTAAAATGGAAGTGGTGCAAGGTCATTTCTATCAATAAAGCAAAGCTCTAAAAAGAAACCATTTGATCCCACAAAAGTGATTGTAAATATCCTTTTTATCTTGTTTCTTTGCACGAGACACAGGGGCAGCAGGAGTAATGGCTCCGTGGGAGGGAGGCGCATTGTGATCTCACAGAGCTGCGTTTGGGTGCTGCTGAGGACAGACCCAACCGTTGGGGAAGGATTATGATGTCCCATGGCTGCAGAGGGGAACCCCTACCTTGAGGAGCTGGGGAGGTTTCCTTTCGGGGGGACCTGAGCACTTCTTCCCCCCAACCCCAGGCCAGCCAACAACCGTGGCCTCTCTCCTGCTGCCTGCCTGATGCCTGCAGCTGCAGCGCTGATGAGAGGGAGCGGCATGGCCTCCTGAGTGAGCACTCCTGCCCGGCAGCTTCCAGCACCTTCCGCATGTCTCTGGGCAGGACATGGCGAGCGGTGCCCAGGAAAGCTTGGGGCACAGCGGTGCCCAGGAAAGCATGGGGGACAGTGGTACCCAGGAAGGTGTGGGGCAGAGTGGCGCCCAGGAGAGCGTGGGGCAGAGCGGTGCCCAGGAAGGTGTGGGGCACAGCAGTCCCTTGACAGGACCGGCCCGGCTGAAGTGCTCCATCTGCCTGGGCGCCGTGCGGCAGCCCGCCTTTGTGGTGTTCTGCATGCACCAGTTCTGCTTTAGGTGCATCCGGCACTGGGCATGGGCCTGGGATGAGTGCCTCATGTGCCGCCAGGCCCTGGAGCAGGTGCTGCACTCCGTGCGAGGCGACGATGACTATGAGATGTTCGTAGTGGGCCTGCCCGCCCCCCTGCGCAGGGCCACGGCCATGGCCAGAGCCCGCTGCCCGCAGCGCCGCTACGACCTGCGCAGGCAGGCGGGCACCGCTCCGCCCTTGGCTGGGCGCTCCCCGGGGACACCGAGCAGCTTCAGGGCCCCCCTGGGCCCTGGCAGCCTCCGACCCTGGAGAGTAGCTCCGGCCCCTCTGCCGCTTCAATGAACACTTTGGTGAATGCAAGGAAATGGGTGACTGTAGCATCTCTCTGTCCCCCGGTCCAAAAATCCAGACTTCTTGACCCATTAAGTGAAGCTGTATGTAGTAGTGTTAATAAACTCAGATAGCTGTCCTACAAAGAGAAAATGTAGCAACATACCCCTGAATAAACTTAATAAACTATATAATAGACAATATCCATGTTCAATATTAATGTGATTAAGATGAGAGAAAATAGAAGATGTCTATTCATACCTTGATTTATACATGTCATAAATAAAAAAAAAAAAACAACCCATGATGCTCTTTTGCAGTATTTAGGCCATGTTGTCCTTTTTAAAAACAGAATCAGAATGTCAAGGAAAAATACACTACCATAAAAACAGAGCTGAAAACACGTCAGGAAACACACTTTATGTTTGTCTGAAGAAGACTAGAAGACATACACATGACATGTCATCTGCATTGAGCCTCTTGATTTCCAATATGACTCAGATACCACATGATATTTCCTCAGTATCAGAATACAGTCTACCAAATTAGAAATGTCTTTTGTTTTGTATGTCTCCCAGTAATAATAACATTGAGCATGCTGTTTGTTAAGTGTAATTAGTACAGAGTAGAGTTCTACACAGTAGTAAGTGGTAATATAATTACAGATGCAAACTGTCTCCTAACACATACTAAGTCAAATTTCCTATGCAGAAGAGTTTGTTTTATGGCTGATACATATTCATAAGCAGACACACTTAATGTCATCTCTCAGCTAAAAACAAAAAAAACCCTAAATGTGCACATCCTTCACAATTACTTAAATTTGCCATGAATCCAAATTGGATATTTGTAGCATTTTTTTCCCTAATAGAATGGTGGCCCTTTTAATTCTATGACTGAAAAGAGACATCTCTCCATTTTTAATGATTTAGGATCATTATACACAGCAAAGCTTAAAATAATTTGTTTTATGAATAACACTGCAAGCAGAGCTACATTAAATGAGAGACACTGGTTAAGCACCTGGAAGATCCACTGCAGCCTAGACAAAAGAGAGAAACTGCATGAGGGTCGAGAAGTCCCTGCAGCTGTTCCTTAGCAGCTGGGCCAGTATCAAATGCTTACCCTGCTCTCCAGATGTTGGTTAAGGGCTGCTGTTCCCACTGATGGTTCTGTGCCTGTTGTCTAAAGACTTTACTGTCCTTTGTTGTTTGTATCATCCCAAGTGTGGTGCCTGGGACCAAAAAACGAGGTGCTACGAAAACGAAAGGTAAACGTAGTAATTGACAAAATGGTAAACAAAGACAAATGTGAGGTGTTGATCGTGTGTTAGGAGGAGGTTGTGGAGGAAAAGTGTATCTCAGAAGTCATCTAGCTTGGGGAGAAAGAAAAGGAAGCCTCCAGAGAGAGCCCAGTTCTGTCTCTGGTGCCCTGCGGGAAGCAGGGGAGCCCAGAAGGCCGGGCAGCAGAGCAGGAGGGTGAGGACATCCTGTGGGACTCAGTCCATGGGCTGGAGGACAGCCATGGATGTATTTTGAACAACCTAAACTACAGAGAAAGAAGAGAAATATGAGGAAGCTTTTTCTCACCTCAACAGGTAGGCAGGAAGTAAAGAGTAGAAATGATTGTTCAGTTGTTGTAATAGAGAGAAATTACCGGGGAGAATTGCTCTTACACTGCTGCTTTTCAGCATCCTCCTTAAAAATCCAGAAAGAGGAGACATGCAAAAGATATCAAGGTTTGCTAGTGATATAACATTATTCACTCTTGTCTAAACTAAATTGACTGCAAAGAGTTGCAGAAGCCTTTTTGATTGAGACATAAAGCAGCTGATGAGGTTTCAATTCAATAAATGCAAAGTCATGCACACAGGGAAAACATAGTCCTAACTTTACACACAAACAGATGATGATAAGCTTGAAATGAAATATTACCAGTTAAGAGTCATTGTAGATAATTCTCTGAAAACAGAGTAAACAAATGCAGAAAAATGAGTAGAGCTTTTCTGCTGGATCTTAGGGACAAGGACCACCCTTCAAGAATTAAGAAATTTGTTCACTAAACCTGTGCTAACCAGAACTTACAAAATTCACTTTAATTGATGCTAAACCTAGTAAAAAATCATCTGAAATCACAGTTCACGTTCTGGGTAAATGCTTGAGTGGTTTAAATTCATGCCTGTGTTGCTTGGGAAATTCAGGATAAGTATCAAGGACAAATCTTTAGTTCAGTCTTGCCTGAAGATGTGGATCACAGTCACAAGCAGATGCGCTGGGCATTACATGAGAAAAAAAAGTTAGGTACAATCTGATTTTGAGAAAAGTTACTAAAAACTCTAAAAGTACTCCCAAAAGCAGGTACTACAGCATTTTGCGGAGGTATGGAACTGTGCTCAGCAGTCAGAGAATCAGCAGGAGACAGACACCAAATAACACCTGAGCAGGACGCACTGATGCAGTGAGCTCTCCGTGCAACTGCTGCATTTCTTGGGAACAGACACAGAACCCCACAGACAGCCCTGTCTTGCTGCCCACTTCCCCTGCCTCTGCCAAGTGCATCCCACATTCCTCACCTGAACCACATCTTGGAGTTTTCCAATCCCTAGATGAGCAAATGGGGAAGATGGGGGTGACACTACAGTTGAGGGCGATTAAGGAGTATTGAAAACCTGTTTTTTTGCTGGAGCTGAACAATATTTCTGAAAAAGGCAGAGGCAGCTGAAAGTTTGGCTCAAGCACTTATAAGCACAAGTAGCTGCAGGCACAGATAGGGGAAAAAAAAAAAGGAAATAAAAATGGAAAAAAAAAGAAGGAAATATTTACTTCCCTTAAATCAGAATCAGCAGGCAAGCCAAAGAGCATCAGTGCAAACACCACTCGGAAAAAGCTAGAAGCAAAACCAGGCTATCCACTCCAAATATTAATAGCAATGTTTTGTCTTGCCTTTAGCTTTGGGCAGAAGAGAAAGCAGAAATACAAACTGTTGATAGCCTGTGACAGCCTGACCCCATCAAAGGCACACACACAGCAATGTGCTGCAGGCACAGCATGGAGGTCTACTGAAACCCCTGTTCGAAACACAGGCCATTACATGGATCAAAAAAAAAAACATTTGGGTTTTTTTGTCAGGCTTGAACTGATCTGCTTAGGAGGGTGTGAATCTGAAACCCTCCCTTGCAGGGAAAGACAGGTGTGGGTCTGGGGGAGGTCCAGAGGACAGCTGTAAGCCAACAAGCTCTTCCAGTTCTGCTCTTCATTTTTTGGGGAAGAACATATGGATGCCTCACATATGGCAGCTGTGCCTTTGCAATTTTACATGCAAATATTTTTAATAATAAAGATATACTACTGTTGTGATGCATCTGAACCCAGTCTTCACCTTCCTGCCCTCAGTTCCTGCTTTGCCCCATTTTTTGGTAGGGAATCACTGTGCAATCAAAGTTTTCCAAATAAAATTTTTCCCGTGAAAATAAAGCATTCCTATTAGGAGAGACTTTCTACAATTTACTTTGTTCAGTACCTGTCCTTCCAGCAAATGCCTTTCTACCTTATGCTGCTTCCCATGAACTGGTTCTGGAATATCATTACCACCACCGAGCTGCTCCTGAGTGCTGCCAAATACAAGAAGTGTGCAAGGCCTATGGGACACTGCAGCTATCCCTGCAAGAAATTCCTCAGGATATGAACACACTGAAAAATGGGGTAAAGTGTGGCTTTAAAGTGTTACATTTGTTTTATCTACGTGATTATTCCTTCCTGAACATTCATGGTGACATTGTGTTCATTCACTGCAAGATCTGTCTAAAATAAGTATGTCTACCTCTCCCACACTTCAAAGAATTTTATATTGAAAAATTAAGATAATTCACAGCATCATAATATGTCATAAGATTGTCAGAGTTCTCCAGCCTGTAGTCATTTTGCTCTAAAGAAAAAAACCCCCAACCATTATCTTTTAATCAATGTCATTAGAACTTGTAACATCACTACTCAGTTTAAACTGTGTCATTTTGCATTTTCAGTACTTAAAAATTATGACCTTGTGGATTGTTTTTGGGCCAAAAGCACCAAATTCCAATTTCTCAAAGAAATAACACAAGAACTTTATAGTCTAAATAAAGAGCACTTCAATTGCTCTTTAAATGCATCTATAAACTTCTTTGTTCATGGACCTGATGCTAAATCCACTGTCAAATTCATGTGGGAATAAATGAGAATTTAAGAACACTAAGTAGAAGCCATAGAGTATAACTACCTCCAATGAAGTAAGAATGTTATAAATATATTTTATCTTGCTGTCAGACAAGGTGGGGAACTCGCTGAGTTCAATTCTGCCTTGGAGCTCACAGCCTTATTTTATCTGATTGCAATACCTGCTCAAGCATCATAAAAACATCTGGTAGGGAAAAAACCCTGTTCACCTTGCACAGGTGCATGACAGCAATGCCAAGAACATTTCCAGCTCTCCATTCTGACCCCTCAGAGGCTGCTCTCGAGCTTCCCTGCCATGCCCAGGGTCACCAGTGTGACTGGGAGTCTGTTTAGGGCTGGTACAATTAGCATGGGCTCGAATGTGACTTTGATGTGGAGCTGGATACAGCAAGACAAGAATGAGAGGAGAGTGTTTCCACTGACTATGAACATTCCATGGTTCACACCCTTGTCCCAGGACAGGCAGCCTCTCAGATGCTCAGGATTTGGGGATGACCACCGCCATGTTGTAGAAGCAGCAGATAAAAGATAAGGCCATAATTACATATCTAAACTGTGGTGCCCAGCTCCATGGAAACTGTCAGGAGGTTTCCAAGGCAGCCAAATCAAGAAAAGAACGAGGCTTTAAAAGAGTGAAGTGCCAAGAACAACAATGAACAGCTTGATGTGTTAGGAGGTGAATTTTGGGAAGTGCTTGAGCCCCATGGGCAGTCAATGGCAGTTGTGCTCTTAAATCACTGAGGGCTTTCAGAAAAGCCCAGCCAGCAGCAGCAACGAGCTTGCTGTGTGTGCCTGCCTGATCGGTCCTTGTCCAGCACAGCTGGCCTGGGGCTGCCCTTTGTTCACCCTAAGATCCCCTCTGTGACTGCTCCTCTCTCCTCTGTCCCACGGATGCTGGGCTTCACAGGATGGTTGTTCCTCCTCATCATCCTCTTCCTCTTGCCAGCCTCCACATCCATCTCCCAGCGTTACCCCCATCAAACAGCCCTGCAACCCTACGGCCTTTCCAACAGCTGGGAATGAGATGCCAAAGCAGGGCCTGCTCTAAGGTTTGGGCTGGCAGGGAAGAGCAGCTCTGATCCATTCCTGCCTCACTGACAGTTCTGCATTTCAGCCTGAGCTGGCAGCAAGAGGAGGGAGAGCCACGCTGACAAGCACAGCTAACGTGGTCCCTAACATGCTCTGAGGAAGTGAAGAAGCAGAACTCTTTTTTTTCCTAAAAGAAACAACTCCAGAGTAGTTTGTTATTTTGGAAGCTGGTCCTACCACACTGAAGAGACCTTGAGCACTGCACTGCTTTCCAAGCTTTCAGCCTTTCCATTTACATTACAAGAAAACAAACCCCTCCAGTGTGCCAGGGTACATGACATCTCAGTAGAAGCTGCAAGCAGCCTAAAAGCTCCAGTATTTTTTAGCAAAACAATTGGAAAATGCCACAGCAATAAGAAATCTTCTTGAGAAAAGTACAAACCAAGATGTAAGTTTCATATGTAGTTAAATCATCTTTGTAATGTAAACATGCACTAGGTGAGATTTATAAAGTTATTAAACTCTAAAACCAGAAAACAACCTTCAAAATACAACAGTTATTTCATTCATACCTGTGGAAGCCTATAAACTACTCAATAGGAATTCTCTTCAAACCACTCTTTAAGACTTTGGCAATGAAATACAAAAAATAATGCTAAGCCAATATATAATCAGTTATATGAAGTCTTTTTTACCTACTTCCTATGTCTGGAGATTTCCAGGTACTGAAATCTCCTCAGAAATCAAAATGTAACAAGTCTTTTATGGCAGTTGCCAAAGAAAAGTCCAGACCTGATATATTAACTGAAAGTATTTTGAACATGTACAGGAGAATTCCCCTTCCAGCTTGAAGAGAACGGGAGGCTGGTTTTCAGTGCGTTTGCCACTCTGGGTGTAGTCTGAAATTAATGAATATCACCATTTTAAAACTAAATGCTCTCAATAACTATTAAGGAATTAAACATGTCAAGCATTCCTTTAATTTAGAGTATAACTAAGATTTACAACTAGTGAGTTATGTAGTTACTTTATAGTGAAGCCTTCCAGCTATGAAGAGACTCTTCTTACTGAGGAAGATAAATATGTATTTATGTTCTGTGCTTCAGTTGAAAATTGATCTCCCTCTTCGCAAAGTTTGCGTGAAGAGGGAATTCTTCAGGACACTGAGCTAGTGAAATCCCCCAAAGAGCCTTTAACTACAGAAACATTTTCTATATGAGGATTCAAGCATTTAATCACAATTATTGCAGAAAGAAGCTAAAATCAAGAGGCTTGACTGGGAACCAGTGAGGGACAGTGGCTTCACTTGGTGCTTTCAGTAGTGAGATTTGTTGTCCCAAGCTCTTATTTCAAAAGGATCCAACCTATTTTCACAGCAGTATTTTCTGAAGCTTTTCTGGGGGAAAGGCTGTGCTGTGCACATTTATTCACTGGTTCTGAGAGATTTCTGGGGTTAAGTTTTTAGAAAAAAAGTCAAGATATACTATAGGGGTTGGTTTTAGTCTTAAAATAATAATGAATCAGGGAGCATCCTAACAACCCGCAGTTAAACCCCTTATCTCTGACCCAGGATGATTGTGGCAATGGTTTGTCCATCTTTGCAACCTGCTGCACTCTCAGGTCAGGATGATCTGACAAACACATCCAGAGCACCAGCGCATGGAACTCAGCACACCTGAAAACCCCCACACTATACAGGATCAGAGAAACAAACATCATTTATGTCATAAACTCAGATCATTCCTACCTTTCACAGGGCAGGAACTCTCCGAAGTTATGTGTCCGCAGCAGCTTTTGTCGTGTGGGTGTCAGATTTTCTGGGGAGGAAAGGAGGGAAGGCAGAGATGCAGAGGAACGGGTGCTCCCCACGAGGAAATCCCGGAGTCCCACGGGATGGGCCAAGTGCTGCTGATCTCAGGCAGTGAGCAGCCAAGTCCTCAGCGCTGGAAACCACCAGAGTCTGGTGCCATATTTTAGATTTGAAACACTGCCCTCGTGAAGCTGTCTGAATGAAAAGGATTACTGGAGAGAGGGCAGGGAAGCACCCAGCCAGCACAGAGGGGGGAAATGGTAGCGGGAGCACGAGGATGGTGTGATAGATAAGAGAATAATAAATGTTGGCTTTCATCTACAAGTAATCATGTAGTATGTAGAAATAAACTTCACATGCATGAATACAACATTTATAAGTGAATATGTAACAATGATAAATGATAACGTAGAAATAGTGTTAAGATAGAAAATAGTAGAAACAAGGTTAAGGGGGAGTTGTAACTTGGAAATAGTTGTAACATGTTAGGGAAACGTAGTAATTGCATGGTAATAAATGTCATTTGAGGTGATACACCACAGCATCGGAGATCAAGATNGGGGAGGATGGACAAAGATCAAGGAAAGGAGGGTGAGTGAAGTGTAGATCAGCTCCTGAGGTTTACGAATATGTAACAGTTGAGAAGATACTTAAGTTGATGGTAAAGTGAATGGAATTGCGCCCCTGGCAAGATTGCCAAGCGCCCAGCGCTGTTTTTGCCTTTGCTCTATTAATAAATATTCAATATTTCACTGCTAAAATTCCAGCTCGTGGTTTCATTTATAACATGGTGAAACCTGGGCTCCTCTGGCCCCTCCCAGCCACAACAGGCTGCACCTTTCTGCTGGGACTGGGCTAAAAACATCCTCCCCACGTGCATGACCCCCAGCCTGGCTCTCCATGAGGGTCACACTCCCTGTTTGCACACTCTACCCGTGAAGTCTGATAAACTGCAGTGGTCAAGCAGAACTTATTTATAAATCCTCTTATTATTTAAAGTTATAGCTCCCACCAGGATTTGAGCTCACTTTTTATTTCCAGTTCCCTGCCCTTCAGACATTATCTCTGAGATGTGATGGATTTGCCTGGCAAAAAGAACAGTTTTGTCTAAATATTTAATACAGTTATTTTGACCTTTTTCTTCAAGCACAGATAAGGCACTTAGAGTTATCTCCTCTGTCAGACATTATCACCTTTTCAGAGAAGTAGTTTGGAGAAGCTGTGATAAATGTTTTAGTTTGCATTTTTTTACACTGTTGAATACAAGGTGAGGAAATTAGGCACGCTGTAAATGTATACTGGCCTGATCATGTAGGAGCATTATACAGAAATAAAAAATTGCAAATAGAAGACTATCAGCCACTGGAAAAGTTAAGAGTCACAAAAGTCAGAAAAAATTATTGAGTTCCAAGGTCTCATTTATTTCAGCTCCCTGGCACTTTAGGATAATTTTCTATAGAAATCATGGTTTTTAGTGTGTTTTTTTTCGCTATTAAATTTAAAAAGAAATACGTAGGATGGTTTTCATATGTTTGTTGAGAACATAATTCCACTCCTTTTTCTTCTCAAACTATTTCAACCATTTATCATCTGACTTTTCTCCATGTATGTTAAATTATTTTTTTTTCACTGCTTCTAGTACATCTGAAAGTCCTGCATCCTATTTGTTCTCCTTCATTAAATTCCTCCAACTATTGTTGGTTCTTCACTCCTTTCATTCTCCCTGTGACCAAAGAAATACCTATATTTGAATCCACATACCCACCACAATAAAATCTCGGATTTTTTTCCCAACACACAACATTTTCCTGTGTTTCTCTCCCTCCTTGGAAGCCTCTAAAGCAGACTGAGTACGTAAGAGAGCAGAAATAGGAATCATGTACCCATAAGAAAGCAAAGGGAATCCACAGAAATTTACACTGAATTTTACCTCAGTTGTGGTGGCAAAGAATAAACCACATTTGAAATATGCACTGAATAAAGAGGCAAACCCTGTTTCCTTGGGATAATAAAACAGCCTCCAGGTGCCCAGCTTCAGGGACTCAGCTTTAATTTAATTAATCTGGACCAGGCTTGTTTGAGGTGTAAAAGGAACAAAACAGGAAGGCTTGAGGAAATGATGGACTTGAAGAAGCCGCCCTAATTTGCAGTTTATCTGGGCTATTATCTGCTTTAGGGACTCACTGCTGCTCTTTTTGGATGGACACAGAAAATATGGGTTGGGAAAAGTAGACTGCATAAGTTTGGATCTTTCACTGATGAAGTGATAAATTAATGAAGTATGAAGTGGAATTATTTAGTTTCTTCATTTATTTTTTCATCCATGTTTTCCTAATGATAAAATCGACACCTCAATGATCAAGAAACCTTCTCCCTCATGGTAAACTCAAGCAACAACTGCTATGCAGAGGCCAAAGTTAAATCAGAGGAGGATACGAAACACAAGGTGAAGGGATTCTGATGTACTGCCAGAGAAATGCTCTCTAAATAAGATAACATAGCATAAAAAACACCTATTTTTTAATGCGCCCAGGGTTCAAGCTATGCACATTGTCCAGCATGGAAGTTTATTGAAAACAAATCTTGTTTAAGTCAAGGAAATGCTCTGAAACTTGTCTGTGAAGGGATAATAAAAATTGTGCATTTATTGTACCCTAGGGGCAGTTTCAAACTTCATCCCCAGCTTTTGTTGTAGAAAATGTCCTTCCTACTGCACTAAACTAATTCTAACAAGCCCAAAAGGTATTTAGACATGAGGTCATGAGAGCTGGGAGCCTCAGCAGAGAAAATGATAAATCATGGGGCTGACTTTAAATCAATTGAAAAAACTCCAAACCAAAGCTAACCAACCAAAAAACAAAACAAAACAAAACAAAACACCCCCCCACACACATATTCTATAGAGCTTCTTCAGAAATTAAATTTTACAATGTTAAAAAGATGTAATTTTTTGTTGAACTAAGAAAAGCTTAATTCCAAGATAATTGGTGCTCTACAAGCTCATTTTAGGTCCTTGTTATTGTATTTATTAAAACAGAGGGCATCCCATTTTTATATATGTGCACACAAACCACTAAACACTAATAGGAGTTTAACTGATTACAGTAATATTCCTACTCTCTTGTATCTTGACAAAACTATTTTTCTCTTTCATTGCTTCAGCATCTCTTCATGGTTGCTGCAGTAACAAAGCAATTTTCTGATAAATTCATCAGGAAAAGTGCACTACAGAGAACATGTATAAGTCTAAACCTGTCAGACCAGACGGTAATTGCACAGGGTGAAAGATGAGTTCTCATCATTTTATGCCACCAAACCCAACTTTCCTAGATGTGCTCAGCATGGGCAGATGTCCCGTGTGGACAACAGAGATCATCTCAACCCCAGTGCCAACCAGGCTGGCAAATCAGCCTTCTGGCACACTTGGACCACTAAAGATTAGGGATGAAGGAAAAGTTGTACAATAACATTAATCTCCAAGATGTAGTGAACAATTTGTTAAGCAAAACTAAATACGACAGCCTCCTTAATTCACTGATTTTGAAGATACTCAAAATCTACAGCGTAATTGGAAGTGTAATCACTGCAGTTAAGTGTACGATTTATCCTGTGAAACATGAAACCTACAATGCCTGAAATGGATAATGACAAAAAGAAACTGCATTTTAAACATTTTATATGAACCCTCTTTTACTTGTAAAAAGAAATACAGAACATCATGAAGAACGTTGAAAATACGGATTTCTAAACTGCCTTCTTTTGCCTCTTCTTCTTCCTCTGATACCATGAGGGGTTCCTCAAATGTCTTTTGGATTAAATATAGAATACGTAGTTTTGATTTGAAAAACTAAGAAATACCTACAGGATCTCATATTTTCTATAAAAAAACAGTATCATCCCTTATTTTGACATTTTACACAGCTTAGCTGTGTATAAATCTGGTCTTTGTAATTTTTTAACATTTGACTGTTTGATTTACAATTTTTAATTATGACCCAAGACTTTTAAAATAAATTATTTGTTTAGGATCTCCTGCTGCTAAAAAAAAGACCTTCAGTGTAGTTCAAGACAAGAACTATTTCTCTCAATAGACAGTATGGATGTAAAGCTTGAAAAGGCTGAGAATCTACTGAAAGTAGGTAATTGCTCTGAATGTTTTGTCTGCCAGGAAGAGAAGGTGGTGCAAGACATGAGTTTGTCACAATACTAAAGGGACACTGATTTCATAACATGGAAAAAAAGAGAGAGTCAGGGCAGAAGTCCTGTCCCAAATGTAAAAGGACCTTTCTGGCAGTGGTTTGCAGGAGATTGAAAGTTTATAATGGATCTGCATGCATGCAGACTGGCACCATATTTGAGCTGATGCACCAGCTTTGGACATGGTTTTTAACACAGCATAATGGAAAGTGTCTCAAATAGGTGCCTTGTAGATTTACTCAACACCAACAGAATTTTTCAGTCAGAGGGAAAAAAAAGGTTGTCCCAAAGGCTTATTCTGATTTGAAAACTTCACAAGGTCTTCTATTCATGTTTTATTCTGGTTTTGTGTTTATCCCCAAAGGCATATTTTTCTGTACAACCTGAGACAGAAAGCTTGCCAACACCACATGTCTAAGTGGGAAAGCAAATATTAAAATTTCTGATATGACTTCCTTCATGCCAATGTCACATTAGTTCCAGACTTCTGCTCTCTGTGTATTGGTTTGTATAGATTTGACAAATCATTAGTGGGAGGAATACAGACATTTTGGTATTAAATTGTGGTTTAATACCAGGTCCTTGCCTCTGAAAGATTACTACTGCATTTTTACTTCCTCGTTAAACAAAAGGGTCAAATAGTCCCAACTACGATTGTTGCATATTCCTGAACTCCCATCTGTATGGTTAATTTGCATCATTTATGTCAGTTTGTTTCAGAAAACACCCTGCTGCATTGGCAGGCCCTGGATGGAAACAGTAGCAAGGTGCTGTTCACCAGTCACTGTCCATCTGGAATTTCCAGCAGGCTGGGAACTGGTGGAACTTCTGTCTTGCATCATTTACATCTTCAGGATCTGAATCCTGGAAAAGGTTTTGTTTTGTCTCTGGGAGATGTTCAGCGCAGCCCTCTGTTGAAGTGCGGATGTATCACATCCACACCTATGGACATGATTTCATGGACAAAATGTGAAATGCCAGGGTGGCAAATGGGTCTTTACAGGCAGTTAACGCAGCAATGCAAACCCTTCCAACCATCAGCCTCCAACAACAAATGCAGGCAATCACAGCAGGGACGGCTCTGGAGTTATGCCCAGACTATCCTGTGGTTGCCCTGTGGTAGCTCTAACATGACCTCACCACCTCACACGAGCTGCTCTCCTTTAGAAGTAACATTCCTGAGAGAAGAGAAAGGAGAATGAGTCATGGAATGGTAATTTCCAGAAATACACACCTGTCAGGATTTGAGGAAGGTTTTGGATGCAAGTATGAATATTTGACTTGCAATTCAGATTTTCAAGACTGCTCCATTAACAATTTCTGCACATTGTGATGTGCTGTTTTGACACTTGTGCCGAGCTCTTCGAAAGGCACTCACTCACCTCTTCCATCAGGGTCTATGAGACACAATGTTCCAAATGTAGCTTATAAATAAAGGATCATCTAAGTGCTGTTCAGATTTGCAAGTCATTAAATGCTTTTGGAGCTCTTCAGCATCGAGGCATCAGCTTCTCACCTGCAGGAGAGTTGAGTGGGAGGTGAGCCACCAACTGTGTCCTGCTCTTCTGATCCAAGGAAAGGAAGAGGAGGAATGGAACCAAGAACTGCTCTTGCCACGCCTGCCTGCTCCAGCAGACTGGTTTACTCTATCCTGGAGTGGACCGGTCCTTTTGCAAGCTATGCTTCAGCTTGACTCCTTCTATCACAAAGGAATTCAGTATTTAACTATTTGGTTTTGATCTTTCATGATAACTTTACTCAAGATGGAATTACTGTATCTCTAAAACAAGGTCCTGGAAACCCCAACAAATGGGAAAAGCAGTGTCATGCCAAGCCTCTCCATGGCAAGCAGAAGGATTGGGATGAACTTCTGAAGGAACAGGGAAGGAAAATCTGAACAGTGGCATGGTTGTGTCAGCACCCCTAACAGTTTAACATCGACTGAGGAGAGACAAAGAAGAAATTACTGCCGCACATCTTGCAGATATTTTGCTGTCGGTGCATGCTCATGCAGAGCATCTGCTCACTGTGGTAGAGATCTAGATAATACATCTTCAGAATGCCAAACTATTCCACTAATATTGTGTAAAAAGGGCTATTTCCTTCCCTTCCTTTCTCCCCTCTCCTCTTGGATGTCTTCAGAAGCAAAAGTGCCTCAAAGCAGAGTCTGGAACATTAAAGTTTCTGCAGGAAGTTGGTTTAAAACAGCAGCAATATATTTTTCAGCACTTGAATAGTCACAAGCTCAGGTTTCTAAAATATGGCTATTTCTGCACAACTTCTTTTTGGATGGAGAGGCCCCATATAACTTAAAAATAAACCTGCAGATGATCATCACAGTATGATATGCAATAACTTCAAATAAAGAGGGGGCTGTACACATTGCAGCTACAGAAAGGAGTAATGAGGAAGGAAAAGAAAAATAATTGTGTTTGTAGCTTCTTCTTTTCCTTGTATTTATTCTTATCACAGTTTTAGGTTTTGTACTGATTTAATGCAAATTCATTGTCCCTCTGCAACCAAATTCAGGTTATTTTATGTTTACTAAATAGATCACATCAATGAAATACACAGATTCTGTAGTACTTTAGTGTCGTTTATCAAATCTCTTAATTCTGACTAATAGTCTTGGGTCCAGGGCTTGTTTTTTAAAGTCTTGTCTTCTACCCTCTATTCTTGGTGATTCTGGGACGTTTAGGATATGAGACATGTGCAGAGTATTAATTCTATTTACCTTGTCCTTTAGGTTAAGGAAAAATGTCTTGATCCTTTTTAATCCTTTCTATAAAAGCCAATCCATACAAATTCCAGTAACCAAATTCACTAATTACAGCTGTAGGATATTCACACTTTGAAGAGCGTAACTAAAAGCCAGGAGAATAAGGCCATTTGTTTTTTTGTTTAAACAAACTGAACAACTGCCTCTCAACCCCAGTTGTGTCTAAGGTTTCAGAGAATCAGCGCAGAAAACCAGGAATACACCAAGCTTGTTTCCTGGGTAGCTAATTTTCCTTCAGCTTGAGGAGCAGCCTGGATATGGCAGACAGCTATTCTTTAGTCAATAAAGCACTGAGAAGAATCTCAAGAGAAAGCTGAGAAAGAATCACTCCCTATTGCCAAGCAATAAAATCAAATGTGTGTTGTGCTCTTCTTTTGGAGTTGCAAATGGTATTTCAGGGGATACCATCCTCCCTCTCAAGGAAAGGCTCCCTTTTTGTTTCCAGAATTTGCTGATTTCTTCTCTCTTCAAGTTAAATTGCTGTCTTTTTATGTCCAGCATAAGAGACTGAATATTGTACTACCAGGAGACTATGTCTTCAAGTCTTCTAAAGCCACACTGGAATGTCAAAACAACACTTATGAAAAGTATGTGCAGTACCTTTTATTTTTAATTGTACTTAGCTTTTGGCCTTCTGATGCTAAAAAGAAACCTAGCACAAAACACCGAAACCACTGTAAATATAAAAAACCTGCCAACGAGCCTGATTTCTCCTTCCAGCCCTTCTCCTTCACTCAGGAAACCAAGTGGAAATCTTACCTTACGTCTGTGCTTCCCTGGGTGTGCTCTGCTGCTGGTTTGATTCACCTGCTTTGGGGTTTTCAGGCTGGGTCATGAGCCCACTGCTGCGGTCTGGTGTGAACTGTTTGGGGTTTGAAAACCACAGTGCACACTTATTCTGAAAACCATCATGCACATCCAAAAATACGATGGGAGGCATTTAACGTTACAGTTTTTGTTCAGGTGTTTCAAGCACATGTCCTAGACATCTTTGGTTACTGTGCTTCTGAAAGCATTGTGGGGCAGACAGAGAGCAGCAGGACTGGGGGAATTCAGGGTTTACAGTCCACAGAGAACAGTGATAGGAAAGTTCAGGATATATGACCCATGAAAAAAGACTGAAAAAGGGTGCTGCTGAGCCTGGAGTGAAGAAAAGTAAACCCGGCAAACTGTGACAGTCTTACATACCCGAAAAGAAGACTGCTGAGAATATCTCATACAGGTATTTTTCTCTGTCCATTTTGAATTAGACAAAAAGAATCTGCCAGCTTCTGGAAAGGGAGATAAACATTAGAATCATTTTATAATTGCAAGAATAGGGAAGCTTTGGAGAAAATTGCTTGAAGAAATCATGAACTCCTACCCTGGAATCTTTTACAAAGAGGCTAGACAGGTATGTGACAGGTATGGTGAATCACATTGTGGGGAAAGTGATGGGCAAGACAATTTTGAAGCTGCTGTCATCCTGTCTGACACATCAGAAAGGCTTCATTTTATAAGACTGAGTAACTTGGTACCCACTGAGATTTCTGAGGTCACAGAGAATTAGAAAATGGATATTGAGTGGATAAGGTGTGGTCATTGGTGTGATAAATATTCAGGAGCTCTTTACTTACCATGAAGTCAATGGGAGGCCTTGCTGTTCCTGACAGCAAGAAGTGCTCTCAGGTCAGTTCGAGTTTATCTGTTCATGGTCAAACCATGGTGAAACCGGCAGGTCCCAAAAGCAGCGACTGAAAAAGGAAAGAGGGAAGTGCTGCTCCTCACATGTTACTGTGGGAACTGAGGAGCTGAAGGCAGCCTTCCTGACATCCCACTGGAACACAGGGCAGGGGAGAGCCTGGGCTTGCTTTGGGTGTGTTCATTCTACCAGGCTATGCTGCGTTTCCACTTCATGGGTTTCATTTTTCCTGATGCCTTCCTGTTATATAACTGCACTTTGTGCATGCAAGACCTGGAGTTAATAACTCCTCAACAATCTCCACATGACCGTGGCTGGGTATTTACTTATTGATGCTGTTGCTGGTCTCCTGTAGAGGCACAAACTACTTCAGTGCAGACAGAGGAGAATGTGCCGAGCAGGAGGTGCTAGAAGTAGGGAAAGAAGCTGCAGCTATGAATGAATTATTTACTGCAATACATTACCTGCATTCCTTTATCATGCTATTCATGATGATCTGTAATTGTGGCCATCTTGGCTGTGACTGGGGTTTGAATCTTCACAGCTCTAAATGTGAACTTGTGCAGCTCAGGAAGAAAGCAGAGCCTGAAAGCAGCGTTTGAGGACAAGCAGAGTGCATGGACCAGGGGCAGAATGTGTAACTGCCTAACTGATGTGTAACTGCAACTGAGCAAATCATGCATGGCTCAGTGATTCAACAGAAAACCAGAAGGACTTATACTGACTACTATTAGAAGAATAAAACCTTCCCTAAAACTTAATTTTTCAGGGATGTGGATAGATTCCTTTTTTAAAAAAAGTCTGAAACAGAATGTCTTGATATATTTCAGATTTTCCAATTATTTCTCTTTTTATTTAATACAACATGCATTAATTGTAATACACTGTTTTAAAGTGAAGAAATAAGTTTGATTGCCTTAATGTGAGAATGACAAAAATGAAACTGAAATTGTACACTATTTTAATAGAATTTCACTCATATGAATCAGAAGTAAATAATTTCTGGTCTATTTTTAAATTAGAAACTGATGATGTGCCTGACCAATAATTAATTTTTTCCCCCTGACATGACATATTTTTAAAAGAATTGCTGCAATTCTATGACTTACACATACTGGTTTATCTGATCATACTATACAGTGATCCAAACCATCACATCTAACATATAATTGCACATCATTTATCATTGCCTGAAATGTCTCGGCATCTGCTTCTTTCATTCTTCATCTACTGAGTATTTAATGTTATATATTCCATTATTATTGCTGCTTGTTTATTTTCTGTCTTGGAGAAGCAGGGTAATATGGCCAAAGCCAGATTTTCTCCAGCCTTTCAGAAGGAATTATATCATTCTGGGTAGGAGACATCACACACAACCTCAAACCTGTTCACCCGAAGATGGTCACAGCAAGAGAAAACAAGAGAACAACAAACATGGAAGAAAACAAGATAACATTTTTCTCACAGTGTGCATAGAGAAAGAACTGAAAAGCAGATAGAGGAAAGTAAAACAGTCTGCAGGGGCTTTGAAAATCTCCCAGGTAGCCAGTCATCAGAGAAGCACAGTTGGACACATATCTATGACAAACCTTCACTCATAGTCCTTGGGAACCAAGTCAAAATGTAATCTCAAGTCTATCTCAAAGGACCTGTAAGTATTAACACAAAATAGCATTTCTTAATAGGAAATTTTCCCTGGATTCCTACAGATCTCAGTGCACTTTGGGCTGCTGGTTACTCGTGGAGATAGAATTAAATTCAATTGCTTGTGTATCAGAAAGTGCTCACTTGCAGATCAAGCAAAATAAAAATTATACATATTTATTCCAGAAATAATTGAATAACAGACTCCAAAAGCACATGCCACTCAGGAAATATAGGGAAATTGCAAATATTATAGGAATTGTAGCTATTAGAGAGTTATATTAAAGCTGTTAAAATTGTTAGTACTTACCAAGACACAGGGGAAGAATACACAGTCACATTATAGGACAAATTGGTGTCTGCAGTACAATTGCTCACCTGTACATGCATATGGAATGCAAACACACAGCTGATGAAAAGCCTTTAAATTCTTTTTTGTTAAGCAAGAAGGCAGGCAAAATAAAACAGTTTTTCCCAGCAGATATTAGAATAACCTTCAAAAGCAAGCAGCTAAATGTTCTGGTTCTGCCCATGCAATGTTGGCTGGGGACTTGCAGGATGCATTTAGGGTCTCTCAGAAGTTTGTCCTGATGCACTGAGCACAACTGTCTCTGGTAGGGTCATCAGGTGGGATCAAAAAACTTATGCCAGAGCTCTTTGCTCCTAACTAGCTCTCTTCAAATCATCAAGACCCTCCTGGCATGACAAATCCATAACCATCAGAAAATTGTCTGCTTTCCCAGTTGCACATAACATATCTATTTATGTACCTGTATGTGTACATAAATAGATACATATTTGCATTTATGGAGCCAGATCTACCCCATGTATAATTGCATTTATGGAGCCAGATCTACCCCATGTGTAATTAATGGGGCAGTGGAGAGGCCTCACCCATCACACGCAGAGCTTAGCAAGGCTCAGGGTGCAGTGTCACAGACAGGCAGCTGGCCCTGGTCCCACTGCAAAGGTCACCAGGGAACAGCAAATCCATTTTGCCCTGGTGCCAGTGCAGGGTGAGGCTCTGCCAGGCTGCTTCTCATTGATTGCATCTCACAGACCTCATTTACAGACGTGGGACTTCTCTTCCCTGATTTGTTAAATTTTTATAAAATGTCCTGCTGAGAGAAGAAAAGTTATGTTTCAAAGCCTGGTCTCAAAAACACCTGCTGATTGGTGCTAAAGAAATCAATTTAACACAAGGAAACTTCATGAGAGCCTATTGACTTTGCAGAAGAGACGTGTGTGATTCCATGGGGACGCCAATGGAAGAAGGAAGTCTCTATCCAGACAGCTGCTACACGATTTCCCTTCCTGAAAGGGTCCTTCTGTGTGCAAATTAAACCTGTCTGCTTTAACGGGGTTGACACAAAGAGAGTGTTCGTTGTTTAAAAATCTAACTTGCTATTATGCACATACCTCTGGGTCCTGTGTTTTACAGGATTCTTTTAGATAAGATGCATATAATATTTACTTAATTTGTTACACAAATAGTCAAGGAACCTCCTGCAATATTGCTGTCTGACTTAAAAAAAAATACGGGTGTCCTGAAGAAAGTTTGCAACTTTAAATGGAAAACAACAGAAAAGAAGTGACAAGTCTTGAAAGAACATCAAAACCCCATACATAATAAATTAAAAAAAGTATAAAATTTATATATATGTAAATACTTTATAAATTCCTAAGCACTTGGACACAAATCTTTTTTATCTTTTTTTTCCCTTGTGTGATACCGTTTTTGTATTTTTTCTCTTTTTGCTTCTATCTTAGAAAAGCTGCTGATTTTTCCAAGAGAAAATATAGATGCTTCATGCCATCATATGCCCACTTTTCCTTGATTTTTAGGTTTTTTGGAAAACCTCAATAATCAAGAACAGCTTCATTGCTGCCAGCAAGTTTTCCTTGGTGTCACCCATCACAGTATCGCTGACTTCAGCTGTGTTTGCACATTTGTTCTGCCAGAGAATCTGGTCAAATAACTGCCAAATGCACGTTTAAGAAAGCAGTGTTAGAATCCACATTTGCACAACCCAGATCTAAAAATCATTGCCTAATAAAATTTAGACTTTGGTGCTGAGGTCCCTCCTTTTTCAAAATTTCTGTCCCTGTTGCTAGGAGAGTAAAAGAGCAACTCAGGCTGTGTTTGCTCTAAATGTTATCAACGTTTTAAGAAAATGACTGTTTCTCATGAAATCTCTGCCATATAGAAATCAGAATTTGAAAAAAAAAAAAGTGGAACTGATGTCAGAGCAATGGAAGAATATTTCTGTCTGGCTAGTCAGATTGTAACACCCACGCCTCCAGGTTTTGAGGGTTGCAGCCTTGGGTTCTCTTGTGTTAAACTCCGGCTTCTGTCACTCTTTTTTCAGTGTTTTGTCTCTAGGTAAGCTTTTCGGTTTAACGACTGGTATCCTAATAAAATAATGTAAGGCATCCTGGAACTGTAATTTTTATACACATTCCTTTGAGGTTCAAATTCTCCTTAGGCTTTGCAGAGAAAGCTGAAGTCATTCTGGGATAAGTCTGGGGCCTTCTTATGTCTTCCTGCAAAGATCAGATAAATTCTTATTTTTCACACTAACGTGAGACAAAAAACTGACTTTAAAGAGATAAATAAGGGATTAAGGTAAGAAAGGTGAGTCTGCTGCCTTAAACTTTCTGTGTAAAGATATCCCTCTCCAGTGGAAGCCTTTCAGGGTCTGCACTCTGGAACAAAGTAACTGAGAGGATATTTAGAGGTACCAGTAACAGAGGAGTAAGAGGTGGCTGTAAAGAGACAGGAAATTCATGAAGTTCACGTCTGGCAGTTCCCAGACTGGCAAAGTGAAGGTTTGTGTGACTCTAATGAATAGCACTCCCAAGCTGTTAATAAGTAAAACAACATTGGTAAATATTTTTTCCTTAGGCTTTTCTGCCCATCCCTCTCAGTCACTTGTCAGTTTCCAGTCCTGTCAGAGGATTATGGAAATTCACGTCACTTAAAGCTGTTTTGGTCTGAAATGAAACACTATTTACAGTGCACCCAAACTGCTAATTATGCAGTTAATTTTCAGATCAGTTGTTTACTAAATGAATTGCTTGACCTTTAGCAAAGACATTTTTTGCAGAAGCTATCAAATGAAAACATTTTAGCTGAAAAAGTCTACAACTTTGGGCATTAGATTCTGCCATGACCTCTGGCCAAATGTTCACTGTAGCCAGTGGATTTGAGCTGGCTGTGGAACACAGCTCAGTTTCATGACACTGTTTATAAATGAAAATGAAAATGAAAAGCCCAGCCCCAAACTCCAAGATTATTTGTAGCCTCACAACAATCTGACAGTAAAACTGACAACACGGAAACCAGAAGAAACTGAAGTCATAAAACTGGTGCTGAGTTTTTATCGTTGCATTACCATTACCATTTCATTTGAAAGCAAAATAGTAATAAACACCAAATAAAGGAATCAACAGTAAACCAGCAGGGAAGGATGTTGAAATGTTCCTCATCAATCTGCTAGAGGGGCAAGGCTGGACTGGAACTGCTACACCTCAAAATTTTATTAAAAAAATTATTGCTGGAATTTCTCTCTAGAGAAGAGGAGAAATAGAAACAATTTACTTATGATAGATGTAGAACAACACTGACTTCAAATTATGATTTTAGGAAGGGTCCTCTTGAGGGTCATCCACTGTCCATGGTGAGGCTGTGTTGCTCATAAGGACATCTCATCTTCCCTATCAGATTTTGTTGGGGAAGATTTCTGTGCTCTTGGCTCAACTGCTCTGGCTGCTGCTGAGCTTGGGACTGTTATAGAGTCCTGCGAGTGGAGCGGACTCTTCTGTGCCATGGTTCCCTGAGGTCTGGAGGGGAGACAATGCTGAGGAGATTTTCTTTCGATGAAAGAACCTGGTTAATCTGATTTAGGCACTTCTTTCCCATCATGAAATAACCTTCCTATGTGACATGGTTGCATTTTACCTATCTACTCCTCTAGGCTCTTTATTTTCCACCTATTCCCAGCGTTGACTCATAGAATTTTCCTTACTGGTTTCTTGATCTCTTCATTCCTCATTTGTTACCATAATTGTTCCTCTCAGTCAAGCCTAAAGCACGTTTTCCTGGTACATAAAAGAGAGTCAGGTATGGGCTGACCTTTGATTTGTAAGGATAGAGACAAACCTACGCCAAAGTCAAGCACCTCTTCCAGGTGAAGGAGGAGCAGGTAACAGCTGCCAGCAGAGCTCCTGCACACTCTGGGAAGTGCTTACAGTGGAGATGGAGAACATAGACAGGACCTCAGGCTGACACACCCGCTTTGTACCACCCAGGAACAGCCAAGGGCCCGCATTTCCCTGCTGACCGGGACTGCCTTAATTAAAGAGGAGTTTAGCACAGATAAAACATTGTAGCTGCTTGGCACCTAGTCTCCATCTTCCATACATGCCAGGGAGGAAAGCACTCAAGAGGAGGCCAGAGTTTGTGAGGAGAACAAGCCTTAGCTGTTCCAGTGCTTCTGCTGATCTAACATTGCTGTGGAGCAAAGATGAACAGAATTGACTCCCAGAATTTTACACCTGAGCACTTGGATGCAGCGAAGGATCTCCTTTGACACACACAGCAACGAATCGCTCCCAAGCCCACACAGTGCTGGCTCAGCTCCCCGCTGACTCATGGGAGCAGAGACTGCCTCTCTGAGCCATGGGCCCTCCTGTGAACACCAAACTTCTGCTCTGCACAGATCAGCCCTCTGCAGAACTTCAGAAGTTATATTCATGCAAGTTTATTTCTTCTTATCTTTTCCAGTGAGTTAGAATAAGCTGCAGCTAATTGACTGTTCACACAGCCAAATAATGGGCTTGACTCTTTCTTTTTCTGGATCTGACAATCACCTTTGTGAAGGTACACAATGGGAAACTTCCCAGGATGACACTGTAACAAACAAAAGTGCCAAATGTGCCTCTAATGAGTTACACCTCCAATGCTGAATGCACGGGGCTCACACTTGAGTTTTCTTAGCACGATGTAACAATGGCAGAAGCACAAATAACAACCTTCTCTTACTCTGATTGACAACTGTTCATTTACAGGGAAAAACGTATCAGGGCAGCCACACTACAACACCTTTTCTCTCTTTTTTCCTTGTTTTTATGCCAATTAACCCAGCATTTCATGTTTGGAATTCAGGAGCATGAGAGAGACACACAGAAATCTGAAGTCTAATTATTTTCAAGTGAACAAGGAACACATCCTATAATCTCAATTTTGAGGCCCTTTGAGGCTTTTTTTTTTCTTTCTCCTTTTTAGCTCTTCTGCCATTTTACATTAAAGATTCCAGGTGAAACAGGGAGTTTTTAAAATGTGGGCTCCTGGGCTGGGTACAGGTTTCATTTATGGAGTTTTTGCTGTGAGCTGTGTGGTCATAACTCTTCTGAACTACTACAGTGGCCCTGCTGGCCACTGTAGTAGTTCAGAAGAGTTATGGGGTTTGCAGGGCATGGCTGCTGAACAGGTGACAAAAAAGCAGTGACAAAAGCCCTTTCCCACCATTCTCGCCCTTGAACAGTAGCATCATGTAGTGCCTTCACTTTTGCGGTTTTTTTCTGGCTATGAGACTGCCAGAACACTGCTAAACTGTTGGCTACCTGAAGGCAACTCCACTGCCCGAGGCAAGGTGTGAGCTATCAGTCTACCAGCCTGCAGGGTATGTGAGAGACACCAACTTCAAAGACAGAAACACTTCAGAAGACATCCACAAGCTCCTGCAGAGGACCTGAGCAACAGCGCAGAGGGTTCAGTCCGGCTGCAGAGATGTCAACACTCTTCAGAAACAAAATCCAAAGATCCTTCCTGTCTCAACACAGAAGCAGAATGAAATGAAGAAAATGATGAGATTTGAAGGAGCCCTTTTCTTAAGGATAAATCCTGAGGCCTTCCTCGGGCTCTGTGTGCATGAAGGAGACAGAGAAGTGTGGGGTCTCTGGTAACACTGTAGCTGGGCTGGCTCTCCTTACAAGTCTCTGGTAACACTGCAGCTGGTTCTCCTTCCAAGCTGTTTCACCACCCAGCAGACTCGAGGTATCCTGCACCTCATGTCCATATTGACCTTACTGGCAACTGATACTCACTTGGAATTTCAAAAGAATACAGACTCATCAACCTTTTCATCCCTCACCACCATTTTTTCCAGTAGGAAGGCCTGACAGACCGTCTTGATCACCTGGAGTAGGCCACAGGACATCAGCACACAGAGTTTAGGTGGAAGCTTTGGGGCCAGACAGAGAGTTAAAAGCTTTTTGGGGATCTTCTACTTGGAGAGTGTTTTCATGTGGACAAGGGGTACCCCTGGGGGTAGATAAAGGGCATGAAAAACTTGGCCTTGGTTGTTTTCTAAAGCAGAAACCTTAAGTAAAGTTTGAACTCTGAGATCTCCCTATTTTTACCCGGAGAAGCAAGGGAGACAGGGAGGAGAGGAACAACTGTTTTTCAAAGCACACCTAATTTTAGAATAGTGTAAGTGCATTGTATGGAGACAAAACTCACATCCCAAGCATCTAAAATTACAAACACTAGATACTTCTAGCTAGTTTAGACGCATGAATCTATATTTTATAGGACTTATAAAAAGTAGGAGCTTTTGGGATGACTGTCCCCTGCCACTATCCGACATTTCTCCATGTCCTTCCCTGATCCTTGCTGCTGCAGCCTCTGGGATGTTTCTCAGCCATTCAGCTGCCCTCCATCCCTACTCGCCTGAAAAGCAATTCTCAAATCCTCTGGAATGCCTTCACACCGGTGGGTGCAACCTGATGTGGGCAGACCAAACCCTGCCTCTGTCAGTGGAAATACTCCCTTTGATGGCAATGGCCTTTGTAAACTCCACAGTATGGACACACCAAAAATGCTTCCAGAAACTGGACGTACTCTAAATGATTTCTCATTTCTTTCATTTTCCTGAAGGCTGTGTTACTCAACTATATTTATACATATAGTTGTAAAGACCACTTCTGTGGCTTTATAAGCTGTAAAATGTTCCCTCATTTTTCTTGGTTTGTTTGTTTGTTTGGTTGGTTTTTTTTACCTACTTAGCAATTGCAAGCACACTGCGAGAGGACAGAGCAAGGCATGAAAGATGAGGAAGGAAGAGATGTTTGCTGTGATCCAGCTGACAGTCATGCAATTAAACTGCCAGGAAAGAAAACCAATGTGCTTTACTTGTCTAAAGGATGGTTTCAAGCCCAGCACATTTTGTACTGCACATGCAAGGGAGGAATTAGCATAGCTGGCATTGTAATAGCCCAGCTGATGGGCAACAAGGTATTAGTCACTGCAAATGGCTGCAGGTTGTGACTAAAGTAAATTACATGGGTGCTTGTCTGACACCGTTTATTTCACGAGAAAGAGCCACAAATGCATCCAAATGAATTAGAATGCAAAATTACATTTCTGCCTTCCTTTGGAGAACAGGGTTAAATTTATGGAAATAAATTTTACATGCCGGCCTCACATTGGCTTGTGTATCTTTTAAGGCTAAATGGGCAATCAGAGATCCTCCAGCCTATGAATGAGCACAGTGGCTCTAAGGGCAGCAGAGGTGGGGATTGTTCTATCTGGGTCCATGATTTGCAGTAATATGGACAAATCCAGGAACACCCCATGTACTTTTCTTTGTGTAGGACTCTTTTCCTCAGGTGAGTCAAGAAACAATTCATCTGAACCAGGTAATCATGAAAATGCAGATAATAACACAAGACCCAGTGCAGAGCAAAGCCAAGGTAAGGAAGGAAATTGTTGTAAGGAGCTACACTTAGGTCCAAAATCTCAGCATCAGATGGGAAGCAAGTCAGCCTCTGCACTCACAGTGAACAGCCTGAGATCAAGGACAACCACATCATTGCTTTTTCTGAGAGCAGCAAAACAAAACACAACAAAGTCAAACCACAGAAAGGAAACTTAGTCTCCTTTCCAAGTATTGCCTTCCATAAAATTTCCACTGAGGGGAGTTGTTTGACTCTTCCAAAAGTCTGTGTGTCCCTGCACACTCACGGATATCACATGCTCCACTGACACAATGCGAGTGGCAGATCTGATATAATAACTGTGTGTCAGCTCACATATGACAGCGAGTTCAGAACTAAATTAGCCAAAAACACTCACTGGATGAGTCTTTACAGAAGTAAGGTGACAGCTGCACAGCAGAGCTCGTAACAAAAGCACTTTGCTAGACTGGACTGTTGGTACAGAGCCTTGACAGTGGTGTGTGGCTGTAAAACCTACACAGCACCTTTTCCAAGATGCTGATCTTAGATAAAACTCACCAAGGACTAAGTGGCAGAAAAGCCCTATCAAACGATCCCGCATACAGGGAGGCAGAGATTATTTTTTTCACCTAGAAAAACATCTGATTTGAGGCACCCAGTGAAATGTCAGCTGTGATTATCAGGATTACTGCCGTAGGCAGGTACCACGGGCGAATGGCAGCAAACAGATAAAGCAGCACATTACCTGCATCTATTATTGATTACATGAGAGACGCTGGGCATATGAGGGGCTCTGAAGGAGACATCCAAGAGGGATAAGTTTACTTTTCTTAAATGCCTCCAAAGGCACCAAATCAGTTTAGCTGTTTGTCAGAGGACTCATTTTCATTTTATTGCCCAAATCAAATTGAACCTCAGTAGTTTTAGATGGAGTGTTCTTGGAGGAGTCCTCTGTTGGGAATCTCTGTGTAGCCCTTGCTGGCACAGATGTTAGAGTCTATAGTAGAGAAACAGACACAGAACTGCAGGCTTGCAGGTTTACATGTAAGGAGGAACCACAGGGGAAATTTAATTCTCTTCAGGGGAAAAATTCTCTTCAGAAAGGATTGCATTCTCTTTTATTTCTCAAGAACTTCTTTCCTCCTGCTGCTTTTATTTTGATTATTTTTTGGCTCTCGGCTGCCGTTTGTGCTTTTATAAATTGGCAGTGGGAATAGTGCATGTTTCCAGATTCTCACTGCTGCAAATGTTCTCATTGCTCATTCCAGAATTAATGCTGCATCTGGAATAGAGCTATACTCCTGTTCCTAGCCCAAGTAGCCTCTGGGAACTGAACTGTTCAGTTTTTTATTACAGCACTAAGGTTATGAGCTGGTGTGAATATTAGCACAGGCACAGCTGTTTATAGTGCCATGTCCAAGGTCTCTCCTGGAGGAGCAGGACATGACGGGAACACGAGGCCTGGTCTCCTGAAATGAGGGATTTGGGTACTGCCCTGGGGCTCTGCTCCCATCCAACCTGTTTTCCCTGCTCCTTGTTCCAGGCCCTCTCTGGGCTGACAAAAGATCTTTTTTACTGCAGAGACGAGTGGACCTTTGTTATAATACATAAATGTCTGTACAAACTGCAATACAAGAATGAGGCAGGCTTGAGGAATATTTTGCTTTCCCTATTTATATTTTTTGAGCTTTTAGAGTTTCGTTAAAACTTTCTAAAGTAATGAATGGGTAAATCTCAAATTTTTTTTGCGGTTTAGATGCCACATTACCAAAATGTTTGTTATGTATGGCTAGTATTAACCTGTGCTGGTTTAAGGTTTTTGGCTTTGTTCTGGGCTTCTTTTGAGTTTTTTTCTGGTTGGGCTGCCTAAGGAGATGATCTATAATTTGTAATCTACATTACTTCCACATACAGTTTTGGTGCAGCTTAGCAGGTGAAACTGGTCAGTGCTGTTTGAATTGGTGGCCAGTGTATCTGGTGAATGTAATCACCAGATACACTGGCCACCAATTAATTCTATACCATGTGTTGTCCACAGGATCTTATGTTTTAGCTAACTTGAATTAAAATTTTTTTGGCATACTTATACAGTGAAAAATGTAAAAAGCAAGTTACTGTAAGAAGAAAGGCAGTGAGAAAAAACATTCACTACTCATGGTGATAATTTGATTTTACACAAACATTCTCAGAAAAAGAAGGGATGATTTCTTCATCTAATTACAGCCTGACACAAATTATCTTCATCTACACATGCCTGCTCAGGAGACTGCAGTGCAGGAGGAAATGTACCAGAAAAACATTTTAGTGTTCCAAGGTTCAGATACAAGGGAAGGTGCAGCAAAGGGAAAGGAAAATTCTTCCATTTTCTGTGACAGAAAGGGAAGATTTTATTTTTAAAACAAATAGGTGAGCAGCAGGTTGAGGTGTACGAAGCTGATGCAGCTGAGGGGGGCAGAGAAGTTGGAAGGCTACCACTGTAAGGAATAGTTTCACATTCTCAGGGATGAGCAAAACAGGAACTATTTGTCCATGCAGATGGGTAGGACCGGGAATAAATACAGAAATTTGGGTCTGCTCACACTCTACAGCTCAGGGATCTCAACTGTGCCTTTCACAAAGACAGAGCTACCCTGCAAATTCTTGCCCAGCATCTCCTCAGTAATCCACACAGGAAATGCTCAGCTTTGCTTGCCAAATGCCTTCAAAAGTGAAGGAAATTACAGACTTTTCACAGGTATAAATGCCACGCTCCCAATTCCAAAAGTCCAAAATTCACAGAACTATTTAAAAATGCATGTGGTACTTACTTATGGGTGGTTAATGTCAACATTCACATGTATCTGAATTCATAGCCTTCAAGGTAGCTTCTTCAGTTGCACTCTTCTAATTTTCAAATTTCAAATTCAGTTGCATATTTTTTCCAATTTTTTTTTTTTTTTTTTTTTACTTAACACGTAGTACCTTCTTGCGGGGCCAAAGGCTGAAGTTTTAGGAAACAAAAAACCCTAAATCCCTCAGAACAGATACTGTAGGATTCATAAGAAACCTGAGATAACTGGCAACTCCCTGGTCAAAAGGACCAGGTCTGTGTTTTCATTTGTTCCTTACACAGACAAAAGATTAAAACCAAGATTAAAACCAAGGCCATAGCAATCTTGACAGGCAATAATTAAATCTCTCCATTTGAAAACTCTGCACAGTTTGTATAGAGCAGCCAGTGCTCTTCAGAAACAAGAACTGAACAGTGATACCTTGGCCTTATCATCACAGAGGGCAACGGGATTGTTCCAGGAACAGGACTGTTTCTATCTATCTGTCTGTCTATCTACCTATCTCATTTGTTTCTCTGGAATGCATAGTTATATTTGAATCCAAAAGCTTGCCATTTGAATGCATGTTCCAAAGGAAGATGCTTTATTGATGTATTAAATCTCAGTAATGCAAAGTGACACTGAACACTCCAAGTAATTTGTCTGACTGCTGTCACCAAGCATTGCCTCTGAAGACAGATGATAAAACTCATTGAGTTTTGCTGTTTCCTAGGTAAACAGATGAAGGAAATGTGTCTGTGTCCCTCTAATATTGCTCTGGGGCATTTGGATTAATTTTGACATAACCAAGCTCTGTGCCAGTGGACCAAAAGAAGAATAGCACATTCTGGTGACTAATTCAATACCAACAGGAGCAAGCAGCCTGAATTCAACTTAGGAAAATATTTGTAGTGGATCTCTCATGAGCCCAGAACTGAAGCCAGCCCTCGGCAAGTGCCATCAGTCACCAGGCAATCAGCTGGAATGTTGAAAGCTTTTGAAGATATGAAACAAAATATTTTTACCCTTTAGCATCTCACCTTGCACAATCAGCTTAAAGATAGCTCCATTTTTAAATTCAACTTCTTTGGACAAAGCAGTTGTTTAGACAAATCTGGCAATCTGCAGTGTTGAAGTATAAACAAAACCAAGCAACAGCAGCTGTGGTACACTCCCAGAATCAAACCCACATGACTTGCGCTGGAATTTACTATGTTCCATTTCCTTCCCTTTCCCTTCCTTTTCCTCTTTTTTGTCACCTCACCAATCTAATTAGGGTGGAAGTGTTTAGTGAGAGCAGCTACTGATGGGCAAGGCAGAGAGTCACCCTTACAAGTGAAGTTGTGTTGGTAGGAAACAGCCTGTGCTGGTGGGACTCTGATTTTGAGGGGAACAGAGCAGCTGGGCACAGCCAATTGCTCTGAGGACAGGGCAAGCTCTTGCATACACAGTGGGGAAAGACAGAGCAGCATCCCACATCGCCTTCTACAACTGGTGTGTCATGTCTGCAGTCATCCAGAGAGCAGGGTTCTCATGTCAACTTCTCCCTCTCCACGTAGGTGGGGAAGTAGAGAAGGTAGGAAAAGGGCCAAGCTTGGCTTTTTCAAAGGATGTTTTGAAATGGAAATGCCCTGGATGGAGAAGATAACAACTGGTTAGGAGAAGAGTCACATGTGCTTTCCTTCCTGAAGCAAAAAAGAGGCCCCAAGGCGACAGAGAAATGTGACTGATTACACGGGCCCAGGCTGAGCCTGGGTTTACAAGTTCTGTCTCTGGGGAGAGAAGCGAGGCTCGATGCAGTCCCCTGAGCATCGCCCGTGGGGGGCTGAAGGACAGGAGCTGCCCGGGGCAGAGGGGTTTGGGTGATGAGCCTGCAGGGAACAACACAATCCTTCCTTTCAGTACAACCCCACAGCTCGCTGAGGGACAGCCTTTAGCTGACACTAAATAGGAATTTATGTTCATTGGCAAATGGGAAAGAATCTAGATGTGAGTGTCCTAGTCACTCTATCTCTCTTGAGGTAGGAGAAAAAAATAGACTCTTTAAAAGATTTTAATTTCTTAATATGCTGACTCAGTTATTCACAGCATACATTTTTGAAACATTAGTTGCAGATGGTTCAATTACTTTTCTGAAAGCTATGCTTGCTATCACTTTATTTGAGTATGCAGCCTGTATTAGTCCGCATAATAGAATTAAATATCCAAATTCAATCTGAATTCAATGTAAATATTTAAATCTAATTATTACTAGCTGGCAAGCACACAGATAAATATTACCAGACTACAATGTCAGTCAAAATTACACATAATTCAGTGCACTTGCAAAACAATCAGAGCTTGTGAGCTTGTGAGTACTTTATGCAATTAAATGGATACCCAAATTAGCTTGCATTACCATGCTGCAGGCAGATTATCACAGTCCTGTAGCTAAGGCCCCTGTGGCACCATGGCTGGGCAGAGTCAGACAGCTTTCCTTCTCCATTGGAAAGAATTAGAAACCAAGCTCTACTGCTGCTCAGATAAATGGTTCTATATGCCTGAATGACATTTGTTTTTCTGCTGGAGATATTTATGTAAAAGCACTTTAAAACCAGGCCGAGGGAATAACAGGAGCCAGCTGAAAGCAACCAAACATTGTGTAGTTTGACAATATATTTTGTTTTCTTTCTCTTATCTGCCCTGGATTTCTTCCTTCTGTCTCACCTCAAAGGCTCTTCTCTGAAAGCTCCTGAATAGTGGCTGAATTTATGGTTATGCTGATCTAAGAGCCTTTGTGCCACAGCCAGAGCACGTGACTCAGTTTCTGCTGCCCATGCAAATATTTGGGAGACAACGAGAATGATCCCTAACAAAAATTATTTCAGGATTATATGATTCAGGGATGTCCAAAACCAATAGTTAAGACTTGCTTTTAACTAGCTGGATTTGACAAATTCATCCTAAAGAACAAGGCTAAAGGCCAGAGGAACTTATTGGGCAGGTTCTTTGTGGACTTACTGGACTCAGAGCTCAGAAAGGAGGAACTGAGAAGCCAAGAATTCCCAAATGTAAATTCTAAGTTAAATAAAATCTGAGTGTAAGTGACCCATACTTCCATTCTGTTCGTTTCATCTATAAATAAGTACAAAACCAATATTATATTTCAATATTTTTGGGGATTTTTTTTGGTATTACCAACAAAATCAGTATTCAATGGGTGAAACACTATCAATTCTGCATAAAACATGCCTGCACAATCTCACTATTGTTAAGACTTTACAAATACTGTATTTTTATACCACACCACATACAGCATTCAATACGTCAAGTCTCAGACGTTTACTTGGGTCCTGAATCTCCGTGAGGACATCCTAACAGGCAATCTCCCCAAAAGCCTTCTCCAGTCACCCCAAAGAAACTTTTGATTCTCAAATGCTCTGGGTATGTTAGAAACATAATAACAAACTCGTGTCAGTCTCACTCTTCGGAGCAAGGCAATTGTGTTCACCGTTTTGCTCGAGAAGCAGCACTGGAGCAAAGAGAATTTCTACTGAGAAGCTATGAAAGAAATGAAAATGGGAAGCTGTGGCTGGTCACCTGAACTGGAAATGGACTACTCCATGGGATGTGTAATGCACACACACACAGAGAGCTGCAATTTTTTGAAGATGAAGGGTGAAGGCTGAGGAGAGAAAAGGCAAAAAAAGCACCTAATCGTGAGAGAGTCTGCTCATCTCTTCAGCTTAGGCTGCGATTGCCGCTTTTTAGAATTCCAAAGGGGAGAGTAATAGATCAATTTAAGCACGGTGGGCATGTTCAGCAAATCAATGCCTGTGCAAATCAGAGCACTCGCACTGCCCCCAAAATGCCACTTTTCAGAACGTGACAAGTGCTAAAGATTTCTGTCTTTATTCTGCAATGGACTTAAAGCCTTTAAAATAACATTTTGTATTGCTGGAATCGGCATTGTGATCAACTGAGCTGCGTCCAGGCAGCACAGAGGAGGGGGTTCACTCAGCACCTTTTGTTCTGAAAATCCATGTGTCTGTCTTTGGAGCTGAAAACCAGGTTCTGTTATCTCCAGCAGTAGCAGCAGGGGGGCTTTTATTCAACTTTCAGAATGATTTAGTAACAATATTGTGAGAAAATCGTATTTCTGTCTCCTTATCTGAACCAATGTGTTTCAGCAGGATTAGAGGTTACTATAAATATATTTAAATAATTTTCTGCCTCCTTATGCATCACAGCTTTTCCTTTGGGAGACTCTCACTTATTCCATGCAAAGTACAAATCCACATAGAGGAATGGGAGTTTTGTGGCTGAGAAGATGGGAAATCTGAATTCCCTTCTGATCCCTGCTTTTCTCTGCATCACCTTTAAAGGTGAGGTACTAGTGTGCAGTGACTGAAAGACAGTGCTCTTCTATGTGGGCAAGAATACTTAATTTGCAAAATTTTGTTATGTATGTTCTTTACTGGGCTTTGTTTGCCTTCCTTCTCCTCTTTTTCTGACAAATCTGCTCCAGAGTTCCCTTCTGGTTCTTGCACCATTTCAAGCTGCACATTGTCCAGCTTTTCTCTGGGCTAGTACATTTGATTATTGTAAGGAATGAAGATATATTCAGGAGTGACTGAAGTAGAAGGATTAGGATTTCATGCAGAAATTATATTGCACAGACTGCAGTGAAATGTTAGAGATGGTTGTGTTGCTTCTATGCAAATTACAGACAAGTTTTCAAAATAAACTATACATAATATTCATAACCCTCAGAACCCATCACTCTAATGAAAATTAGCATTTTATATGTGAAAGAGAAAATATTAAGATTAAAGGCAGTGGCAAACTGGAATGACATTACCCTTGCTAGAGAAAGACTAGCAGTTTTTCAAAGGAAACAGAATCTTTCAATCACAGATGTGAACCAAGTCCCTGAATGGAAGAGGAGAACTGTAGCACTGGGTCAGGCCGGCTAGGCCGAGGAGCTTACAGGAGAGCTAAATAAAAGACTACACAGAGACACCAAACGGAGAGGGTAAAAAGAGAGAGAGGGCAGAACCCTCTGCCTTTATTTATATGTTTTTACAAATCACTGTGGATTGGAGGTAGAAATGACCACCTCTTAATTTTATTGGTCAAAGCATCAATCTATCATATTTCTCTACCCAGTATACTGGAATGATAACAACACAGACAATTAGCAAAACATAGATAGTTGTTAAGAAACCATGGCTATGTTTACAGAAGAAGTGTGAGAAAGTATTACAGTAAAGAGAAACACTGAGAAACTGCAAAACTCAGGACAACATAGAACTGAACTGCATTTAATACCTTAACAAAAACTTGATTTAGGATAGTTTAATGTTCAGAGATCAAAAACGGGATGGGACCTCAAACACACATATCTAATTGCACTTCAGGAGAATTACATGACTCCGCTAAAGGACAATTGCTTGTATGCTGTTTTTTTTCCCCCAATGTTTGTAATATGGAACTTCAACATCGGGTGGAATGGAAATAGATCCCATCCAGCTGACACCGAACACTTCCAGCTTAGCTTTCCTCTTTAACCAGTCCTTGTGAGTGTCAACAAAGATCTGACATACCTGAGCTTGGCTACCCTGGATCATCATTGCTCCATAAGGTGGCGTCATTCACACCAATCCAGTTTAAACATAAGTCCTATCCAAATCTGGCTAATTTTTTTCCATTTAACAGTGGTAAAGTGTTGGGGTTTAGGATTGGTCCTTTTGTTTCTTTTCTCTCAAGGCATTTTCCCCATTTTGTTGCTAAGGAACAATAACAACCAGGTACGTTGGAGAGACAACAGAACTTGCCCCGAGGAGGGTATGGCTGGGTCTCCCTTGTCTGATGTTTTCCCTTGGAGGAGCACAAACACCAAGAGAATTGGGCTGGGGGAAAAGGGGCCAGGCACAGCTCCTGGGGCTCTCTGGCTCCTGGCATTGGGAGGGGAAGGAGGCTGCAGGTGCTCTGGGAAGGTTTCACCACCACTGCGGGGTTCTGCCTCCTGCTGCTTTGCCTCTCCCTGCGTGGAGCTCTGCTTGTGAGAGCAGCAGCTGCACTGGAACCTCATGAACACCCTACCCCATCGAACAAAGGACACTACACCATCAGCTGGGGCGCCTCAGAGGGAAACCCCGGGATCCCCCAGCCCTTTCGCCTCACAGGGAGCCAGCCTCTCCTGGCCGTGTTCGGGAGCTAGCCCTGGCAAGCCCCATGGCACCTCTGTTATGCAGTTTTTGCTACAACGTAGGCCTCTCACCCCACCCTCCCGGACACCCGCGGTTCCAGCCACAGCCAGACACATCTCACTCACCACTCCGGGGCTTTGCTTGTCTGTGCTGTTCCGGTTTGCAGCTCCTTGTGCCATCCAGAGGGGCACGGGGACGCGCTGAACCAGGGGTGCTCAGAGCATGCCTTTTGTCCGTCCTTTCTATCCGTCCCTTCTGTCCGGCCGTGTCTGTGTGGGGCCGGCCCCATAGCACAGGCCCTGCAGGCCCGGGCAGCCCTGGCCGTGTCCGGCCGGGAGCCCCTGATGCCCCTGGTGGCCGCGGCCGTGACCGCATGGGGACAGCGCTGCAGGAGCCAGACACGCTGCCCACGGGCTGCGCCTGGGTGCTGTGCTCACCAGCGCAGCTGCTGCTCTGCTAGTAAAGAGCTGTTATTCCTTTTCTCAGAATTTCACCTGACAGCCCCTTAATTTCAAAATGATACTGATTGGGAGGCAAGGGGGTTACCTCTTCCATTCCAAGGAATGCCTTCCTCAGCAGATACCTGTCTTTCAAACCAAGGCAAAAAGTTCTTGTCTGTCTGATCTGTATGACTGTGCAACTAGCAACAAGGAAGATGGAAATTAGGCTTATGTCTCTTTAGTGAAATACTTCTATATTCTTAAATACATTAATGATATTAAATTGAATAGGTAATCCATTATTTAAAGCATAAAGTTCTTGTCTGTTTGATCTGTGTGACTGTGCAACTAGAAACAAGGAAGATGGAAATTAGGCTTATGTCTCTTTAGTAAAATACTTCTATACTCTTAAATACTTTAATAATCTTAAACGGAATAGTTAATCCATTATTTAAAACACGGTCTAAAGATTACAGTAAGCAATACCATAGCAGGAAATGCAAGATAATGTGAAAAGAATAACACCAGGTAACAATGGAACTGCTTGATTTAATTGTTTTCACTCAAAGGCACTCAGTCTTGAACCTTGCAAATCTGGTGGCAAAAATATCCTTTGCTTCTTCATGGTGCAGAATTTTAAAGTAGCAGTTCCATGAGAAGACAACACCTTGGATATGGGCAGGGCTGCTCAGCTTGGGGCCAGTGTAACCCACTGATCTTTAATTTCCTTTTGAAACTTTGCTTTTGTAAGAACAACAGAAAAAAGTGAGTAATTTTAATCACTTTATTTCTTGTTCAAAATACATATGAAACAATTAGAATAAAATTATTTCAAATTAATTATTTGATTTTTCTTGTCTTTTTTTAAATATAAAATTATCACAAACTGTACACTTCATAACATCTTTTGAGGTTTCATTGTTACATATTTCTTTCAGAACTGACAAATAGATCCACACTTTCTAGAGAATACATTGTAAAAATACTGAAATGTATTACAGCTCTCAAAGGCTAGTGCAAAAAAACTCATTTACTATCAGTAGTACAATTTATGTTGTCAAGTTTCACAAATGGCCATTTAGCGCATACAAAAAGCCAGGAACACAAGTTCAAAAGTTTTGTTTTCTTGTCTCTATAACGCAGAAACCAAGGATATTGACTTGAACAATGTCTAGGTATCAAATCACAGATTTAATCTGAAAAGTCACATCATGAACACTGAATAGAGGGTACTAAAACAGTCAGGTATTTAATATTAGATCTTGCTCAGCCAACACCACATAGCGAGAAGAGACAAAACCTTAGAAGAACTCTGCAGTTCTTTGTAAGCTACATAGACTTGGCAACATCTCTGATCAAATCATGAAGATTATTTTAAAGGTAGAGAGTTCTGTTAGAGTTTGGGCCACTTAGGGCCTAGTCCAGAACTCTCCTTGTCCCAGCAAAGATGCTTATCCTGACAGGCACTGTGTTGGGTGCTTTTGGATTTCAAGATCTTGTTTAAATATTGAGCGGGGTTTTTTTAAGCTGTCAATATTTCCTATGGCCAGGAACTCGATTTTCACTTCCTACGTTTGAAGTGTTCACTCTGCAGAATGCCTTCCCCACGAACAAGTACCTATCAGGGAAACGGGATGTTCTGTGCCACGGCAAAGGCGGGGCTGATTCCTGTTCTCCTCCAGCTCCCATGAGGAGTGCACTGACTCCAGGCAGCTCTAGTGGACTGCGAGCTCAGGGAAAGGAAGGAGAAGCATTTGGGGCTCCCCTGTGGTGGCTGGAGGAGCACCTGGCCGGCTCAGGGAAGCCAGCCCTGCTGCCTGAGCAGGGCAGGGCAGAGATGCCCTCTGGCACTGCCCGCTCCCAGCCCAGCCAGCAGGGTTGTACTGGCATGGAGGGAGCTGAGATTAACAGGTTAAAGAATACTTCCTGTGGCTTGCTGAACAAAGACCCTCGTGGTCCACCCCAGAAAGTGGAGAAAGCACAAGTGAGGAGTGCCTCTCCAAATCAGGATTTGCCAACTTCTAGGATAGCAAACCACCCATAGCCCATCCTTAGACATGTGCATTTTAGTCCAACATATCCTACAGAAACCTAAACAGAGAAGAATAGAAAGAATTTAAACCTACTCTTGGAAGAAAGAGGAACAAGGAACAATACTAAATATATATCTCTACTTTTCCCTCCTTTTGAGAAATAGTTTTCTATTTATTTAACAAAATTAAAATTTGTTCAATATTTTCTCCATAGAAATATAGACTGCAAAGAAGTGCTTTATATCCCATGTGCAGCAGGACTATCTCAAAGTTCCATATGAAAGGTTTGGTCTATACATACCCTCTGAGCTTCCAAACAAAATGGCATTTTATGGAAGCCTGTAGGCGTCCATAAAAAGAAAAAAATCTGTAAAAATACATCACCTCCATGTCTGACTACACAGGCCAGACATTCTTATTTACCGAGTCAGGCAGCTGAGGCTCATCTTTCCTACCTTTATTAGTAAAATCAGCATTTGCAGCAATAGTTCGTACCTAGAGATGTACCGAAGACTTCTAACATAGTCTGAGTTGTCAGAAAGTGACACAAATCCAAAAAGGAACCAAAATGGTGGATGGAAGAGAAATCATTTTGCTTGCCTTGAGGCTGGGCTCGTTTCAGGAGGTGCTGGGACACATCATCCCCTGCAGGCTGACGCCAAGGGACCTGAAATCAACAGCAGCGACCACCTTTGGGCTGGTCAAGCACATGGTGCTGTGCTCTGAGAGGAAAAGACAATTAGAAAGACCTGCAGAGTGATTGCACTGGATGTATTTAATGGTCTATTGTCATGAGATTAAGAAAATACTTTTATTTTAATTAACAGGGGAATAATTGGCGTATAAAGTAGTGATTAGCCTAAAAGAAAGCTCCCTTGGAAAGCATGTTGGAATTCTTGTATATTTGAAACAGGGTGATGAATAGATTTTTTAGCAATGCAAAATATTTAAATAAATGTGTATTGTTAATACTACACCTTAAGAGGCTGAATTGAATCACCGTTATTGTGCTCTATTATTTCAATAACTATTAAAACTACATTACTTACACTTATCACTTTGTATTTTTCTTGAGATAGCCCAAAAAGAGAGGTGGAATATTCTAATTTTAGTTAAAAAAAGTCACATAAAAAACAAAATATCTTCTTGGCAGCATCTTTATATTTTGCTGCCACAGGTATTTTTTTCTGAAAGGCTTTTTTGCTTTTTTTTTGCATCAATATTATTTTCAGTGCATGAGTAGATTGGCACTTTAGTACCACTTTTTGCCCTGCTAGAGATTAAATTATAAAGTTCTGTCTTGAGGAAAAAATCCATTTTTAACAACAGTATGTGAAAAAAAGGCCAAAAAAAAAATTGAAAAGCCATGTTGATATAATGTGAATGAACTCTTTTCTCAGCATGGGCTGCACACCATCAAGCCCTCTTTGGGTAGCACTGCTCTTCACCTCCACAGACTGCCTATGCCTGCAGGGCAGGCAGATCCAGGGCCGGGATTTTAGGGGTTAATTAATTAATCCCCAGAGCTTCTCTGACACCCGGCTGTGACCTCCAATGTTGGCCTGCCCTGGCCAGCAGCTCGAGTGCAATGGTGCCAGGCGCCTCAGAGGGACACAGAAGGCCCAGCTGGGCACATTTCGCTTGCTGGCAAGCTCCTTTCTCATCAGAGATTTTAATTCCCTAGCCCAAATTACGTTTGTGGACTAAGAGCTGAAAATGATGTAGGTTTAAATAAATGAATCAGGTTCTTGTGCTGTAATGATAATTAAGATCATTAAACACTTATACTACTTAAATAAAGATTGAAAGGAATAAGTGTATGAGTGTGAAGTGCTCTCTGGAGAAGCCACAAAATCTCCTTTTTCTTTTTCTGTGGTAGCCAAACCTCCATTTACATGGAAAAGAAAGACACACCAATGCACACCCAGCCATTGGACAAAAATAATTACAGCTGGCAGTTCTCTGCCTCATTCAGCTATGCAGCCATTCCCCTCATAACTATTATTACACAATTAAGCCTCAGAAAACCATGGTGAAGGAAGTAATGGCCCTCTGTGGATCACTCCGATTTTTAGTAAGAGGCGGCCACTCCCAGGGTGAAACACTCACAGCACACCCACTGCCCTGGGACAGTTTGGGACAAAGGAGTAAGAATTTGTTATTTGGCTGAACCTCTGTGAATAGGAAAAGCAGAAGGAGATGGGGTCTGGCTGAGAGCTCAGTTCCAGGACCCTATTCGTGCACAAAGACCTGGGGGACATGAAGTGACAAATACACTGTAATTAGGGCTGCAGATTTTTGAGTCGTCAGAGAATGAGCACCTGCAGCAGCCCAGGGACTCGTCCACCACGGTGTAGTGTCAGGCTTGGCTTGGAAACAAAACCAGTGCCCTGTGTACCACAGCAGCACTCCCAGGGCTGCTTCCTGCTGGCATCCAAGCACTCTTTGTCAGAAATGTTGATAATGGGAAGAGGTGACATTATATAACAATGTTTTTTCACCTGTTGGAGGGTTTCCAGCCTATGTTAGATGCAAATAAAAAGGAGGTCATTACGGCATCTAGAGAGGAATTTGTCTGAGCACATGGGGACAATGTCCTTTTTCTGCCTCAGTTGTGGTGCAAGAAAAAGAGCAGGTGGGGAGGAGGTGCCCTGAGCACTCTCAGAGCTCTCGGCACTGCGAATCCTCCCAGAGCAGGGGCGGGGAGCACAGGGTTGTTCTTGCTTCAAGAACAGACTCAGGCCCTGAAATTGGCTCCCACAACCCTTCTGAGCCTGTAAATGGCCAGACAAGGTATGAGGTAGGGGAATCAAGTCAAAAATCCCTTTCTATTTGGAAGTATTTGTTACTCATACATTTTTCTCTATTGAAAAGACCCCTTTTTATATTTTCCACATTTCTTTTTAACAGTTTTTTCTCTTTTTTCCCCTTTTTTTATTCTTTATTTTTATTCTCTTTTCATATTCTGTGGGCTTTTCCCCTCCTGTCTCCTGTTCATGGCTCAGATGGCACAAGAGATTTTAAATGTTTTCATGTTCAGTCCTCTTCACTTTTGATCCTATTATCAGTCTCAACTCATAGCATACTGAAAAAAGCAACTCCACCCTTCTTCTGTCTCCTCTTGCAGACTGTATTTATGGAAATGTATCTGCTTCACCAAAACACCCAACAGCCTACAATCTCTCCTCCCCTGAAATTAATCTACAAAGTGTCCTTTTTGCTGGTACTAGTCTTAAGTGCCTAAAATTCCTGCCTGTGATATTGACAAGGATTTGTTGGAACGTTTCTGATATTTGAAATCACACCAGGCCAGGCAAAGAGGAATTCTATATCTACAGGAAATACTGCTTTCCAATCAGAAACACAGCCTCTCCTTTTTAACCTAAGAGGTCCCAGCATATCAGGTCTTAAATCTATCCCATTATTCTACACAGGAAAGCAATTTTAAGCATGTTGTAGAGCTTTGTTGATTTACAGAACGTTTTTATTTTTCCCTTTGTTTTTTAAATTTTATTTTATTTTCCTCATGGGTGGATGAAGTAAAGATTTACTTTACTTCAGGGGCTGGAATGTTTAAGGGATGAAAATAACCCAACCTATTTAAAAGCCATGCCTCAAAACCACTTACATGCCTGTATTTTGAGGGAGAGGAAAGCTGTGTAAAAGGTGTGCTGCTGTCACAAAAACATCTTTCTGGCACTCTTGTCTAATCAATGACTCTAAGAATCCTGAAGTTGTGATGAAATAGCTGTGCCCTCATCCTTTCCTGGGTCTGTCCTCAGCTCTCTTTTTGTGCCAGGCTTCCTGATCTCATCCCTCCAGGGGAGAGGCAGGAATTCAAAATTCTTTAATTTTTGCTGGGCTTTGGGACGCTGTGCCTGTGGTAACTGTGCCAAGCCAGGCAGTCTGAACGGATTCACAACTTTTCTTTTAAGGAGTGTGTGAATACTCGGCTTCATTAAAAATATAACGGTTGATAAATATTTAAGCTTAAAGAGGTAAACTTAAATATTTCAAATAAATTGAATTGAAAACAACAGTCTATATGCATATTTGTCCTGCCTCAAGCTTCCCCAGCCATTAACGGGAGAGCAACCAAGCCTGTTTTCTCTGGGAACTACAGCAGCAGCTTGCAGTCCCAGCCTGCTCAGCCAGAAATTTTCTCTGTTCTGACTCAGATCTCTCCATCTTTCCTATGCCTTCTTCCTCTGCTTCCTTGGGGTTTCACCATTTGAGGTGAGCTGCATTTTCCAGACTGGCTAGGGCATCAGTAGACACTCCAGGCCACCAGGATGGACATGAACATTTTATAAAGCTCACTTGCTTCTGAGAGACACTCCCCTGTCCAGTATTTTCTGCCTGTGAGACACTCCCCTGTCAAACACTTCCTGCCCGTTTTTCCCTAAAGCAGACTTAGTGAACTCACCTCATTCAGGTCCCATAGCCAACTCGACATCTTGTGTCCATAAATTATTACCGAGCAGCTCCACTTTCATCACAGCCACTCTGTGCCTTCCTGCAGACCCGCCTGCCAGAACACCCTGTCTTGATTTCTTTTGCAGGGAGTCATCATTCCTTTTCCACAGGAGGGAGCTTTGGGATTCTGGCACTCCACATAACCTGTATTTTGATGTCTGAGCTGTATTTTGACAATGTTGATGCTGAGGATCTTCAATAGCATCAGCCTGGTTCAGCAACACAGGCACTGTGAGAAATGTCCTCCCTGGATCAGCAAGGCACAGACGCTTGTCCTGAGCACCAACAAAGTGAAGAATCCTCACGATGGCACAGTGCCAAATGGATTTTCCCTGCTCTGCACATGTAACACGTTCTCTGCTCTTCCCGAGGACTGAGCCCCGTGTGACACAAGAGACACAGCCTGCACTCGGGTGGAACAGAATTTACATGGCAATAGCAGAGGCATTCTCCTCTCTGAGCCTGTAAAGGTCTCCCAGCAACAGCGGCACTGTAGAGGTACTATCAGATAAACCACAAAATCACAGCCCTGAGCACCTGCTATCACCGAGCATCCCGGAGCACTCAGCACAAGATTGAAGGTGTTAGTTCCATTCTCCTGGCCAGATTCCCTTGTGAAATTCAAATCCCACCTGCAGGTTCACTTTCTCTCACATTTCTAGCTCTTGGTTGCCTGCATACTGTTAAAAACCCGTCGGTTTCCAGGGTTAAGGAAGAGGGAAATAGTGCAGGAGACATTGATTCACTGGCTGGGTAAACAAAAGACACTTTTTGCAGTTAAGCAATTGTTTGCCTCGGAACAGGCGAAGGGCTGCGCTCAGCACCTCAGTGAACTGCTGTGCCTAACGCTGGTGCTCTGCAGGAATGTGCTTCCTCTGTCCTGCTTTGCAGCACAGAAAGGAGGGACAAGTGATAAAACCATTGTCATTATTATCAGTTTCGGGGGGGGGGAGGGGGGGGGGGAAGGTTTCCATTGCAGAGCATTTGCAGCTGCCTGGAACAGCTTTGTGCCGACTGCCACATGTTCCTTGGTCCTTCCCGGCCCTGTGGTCTGCTCTGTGCCAGGACTGAGCTGTTCCAGACACCACAGAGCTCAGGGTAGGCTGGCAAGCCTTAGAGGAAAAACGAGAGTGAATCTCCAGTTAAACTGAGTCTCTGCCGTGCTGTGGATGAGAGAGAAAACTTCCCACCGAAACATGCATTAATATTTCTGAATTATAGTGTATATTTTATCCATATTTTGGATGGTCCAACACATATTACATGAGCTTTGTCCAAAAGTCACCTCACTGATTAACACATACCTCGTATTTTAACACCTATAGAATTCTGATTTGTAGAAATAATGTCTTAGGAACTTTCCAGGTCACAGAACTGTCACTCAGTACAGATTTGTCAAGTGTTTATCATGAACTGAAATGATTTCTGATTGGGTGTGGGTGTTCTGCTGGAACAGAAGTGCTAAATAATAGTGATTCTACATCCAGCAAGTGCAAGTACTTGTGTGTGCAAACCTAGGTTTTTGCATGCTCCAAGAAGGTGATTTTCAAATTTTGCAGGCACATTTATGGATCTCTGAAAAATTTTACATTTTCAGCAGAAGAACTCTGTCAGTGAGTTCTGAAATACCCTTCTTTTAAATGTTTGCGGACTCAAAAAATACCATCAAATGATTTCAGATGTATAAAGCCTGCTAAATGAATGGAGTGTAATAAAAAGTGTGTACATATAAAAGTTTATAAAAAAGAGATAGCAAAAGAATCTTGCAACTAGACTATCATGTATATGTCGTACATCACCAAGTTAAAAATTTTTAAAAGGATTACACTGAATCCAACTAAAAAGCTGAGGAAGAGGAGAAAAGGATGGATCAAATTAATCTTTTAACTTAAATTTTTCTTAATATTGCTCCAAAAATGCATCCACAGGAAGAAATTAGATAATTGCTTTTCCCCTTGAAAAAAATCAACCCAATGAAAACACTTATTGTTACCTCAATATTTAAATATTGAGTATGATGGTGATTCTCTACGAAAAATGCATGGTTTTGTTACTTAAGAAGTCAAAAGAATTCCATTTACTGAAGAGGACATTTTGCAGGGGAGGTCCCTGGCCACTTTATTCCTTACCAATATTCCTATTCCTAAGCCCAGCATAGACAGTGATGGCGGGGAAGGAGCTGGGTGCTGCTGGGAGCGTAAGGAGAGGACCTGGCAGCAGAACTGTACAAACTGTGATCCCAGACTGAAGCCATGGGTGCAATGTGTGATTTACATCTTCCTGAGCTTGTGCCCACCTGTGCAGTGTGAAGTATAAAAACAGCTTGGCCGTGCAAACCCAATTCTTATTAAATACTGGTGCTTATTCCAGCAAACTGCTTCGAGAAAAATGACTCAGGCCTTTAGGAGAGGAAGCTTTTCTAATACTACAAAATACTTTGCACCAGCTTTTTGCCACATTTGATTTTTTCCAAATTAGGCTAATGCATGAGATATAGGAGAAATGTGGATAAGCAGGAAAAAAAAATCAGGATGGGAGCAGGGAATGTGCAACTTCTCTAAATTAAAATATTTAAAATTCCTGAATGAAGATAAAACATTGAGCAATGTAGTCCTTGACTTAAACTGTGCTAAGCTCTTCCTTGGTGCTCCTGGGATGTCACTGGGTGAGCCAGGCTCTAAAGCCAGTGGATGGGTTATCCCAAGTACATATCTTGGCTTTTGGGACAGCTAAGGAAACAATGGGGAAAAAACATCTCTTCCACTAATTCTATCCATCACTGCCAAGGGAATAAATGTAATTACTCAGGGCATAATTTCTGCAGTGAGATGTCCAGGTGGTTTTGCAGACTGATTTCTCCTGGATGCAGAGCACCCATCGATCATTTACTGCTATTAACAATACCGAAAAAACACAACAAGGGGGCACAAACTGAGCCTTTGGTATTTGACAACAACCCAAATTTAAGAAAATGAACCTTTGAAATACCTTACTACCGATGAGGAAACGTACAGGATACTCGAGAACAGTAAAATAGGTAAAAAGACGTTGCTCATTGCTGAACACTTATGCTACATTTGATAGTGAATTTGTTCGCTTTTTTTAGATATTAGATGCAAAAAAGTGCAAAGAATATTTAGTTAACTATTACAGTACCACATTACAAAAAGTATTCGCTAGGCCACAAAGGCCATTGCTGATATAATTTATATTAAGTTAAATGTATACATAAAATAGTTTTTCAATCTCCGTATTTATGGTGATGCAAATACAATCTAAGCAGGGAGGATCAGAGTTCAGCATTACCCATCCTCCCTGGAGAAACCACTTCTGCCTAGAGGCCACGAGAAACAACCTGAAACAGCCCGAAACAGGCATTCAAAAACCTGGGCTGGAGCTTTTTTCTTTTTCCCTTTTTTCTTTTTTTTTTTAGTTGCAAAGACTGCCTGAAAGATTGATTTTTATATTTATTTGCTTGCTTGCTGTTTACAGGCACAGGAGGCAAAGTAGAAAAGCTGCCTCCTTTTTTGAGTTTGATACCCCCGGAATGTTCAGCCCAGCCTTGCTGATTTTCCTGGAGCAGTTCAGACACTTCCAGGAGTGTTTGTTTTAGAGATTATTCAGTGGCAAAGAGGGACTGGAGCTTTAGGAACACATACTGTGTCAGCCAGGCTAAACCAACCCAAAATGGTTCTTCAGAGGTTTGCCAAAATGACCTTTTCCCCTTCATAGCCAGATTAATTCTCAAAATTTCTTTCATTACCATAAATCAATCTTTCATTGGCATATTTCTCCTGCATGACACTGCTGTAAAAACGCTGTTTTGGAGAACATTGTCTACTCAGTTTTGTTTATCTGTATTGAAAAGATACAAAAAGTGCCACCACCCTGACTCTTTTCTAATTACAGTCCAGCTTTCAAAATCTCAGACTCAACCATGCAGTCTTTGCTATACTCTTCACAGAAAGAAAGAAAAAGAAAAAAGGCAAAAAGAAAGTAACTATCTGATTTGTCTGATTGAGGTAAACTGCAGTGTTTAGAGAGAAATCCACAAAATTGTACTTCTCTTCTAGTTTTTAGCATCTGACAACAGCCAGTAGTTTTTTTGCATTTGCTGTCACCGTGTATTCCAATAAATGACTTTACTTGCTTGTAAAATAGTCACATTTCAATTTCTCTCTCCATATAGTGACAGAATACACATCTCAAATTCATATTTAGCATCTCTTTCTAGAGGCATCCAGCCAGCAACCAGAAGCTAAATTCCATGTGTGCTGTGCACTCAGTCAAAATAACTTCAAAGAAACCTAAGTCTGTCACATTAAATCAAGAATCACAAAAACATGGTGGGTAACTGCAATATTTGGTCAATTTTCTGAAGAGATTAATCACATTAAATCAGTTCCTTTGCTTCTGAGCATGCTCTCCTCTGCAGTGTGACCTGTGAGGAGACACAGCTGTCACCGTGAGCGCTGGAAGGTGTAACTGCATAGATCCAGTTCTCATTCCTGTTCCACGGGGGCTGCACTAAAACCCACTGAAGTCAGCAGACCCTTCTCACTGGCTTCAGTGAACTTTAAACCAGCCTCTCCTCCCTGGCCAAGGAATGAACTGATTCTCCAGATTCTCAAAACATGACAACAGCTGAGTTTTTCCATGCAATGTTCAGTTTGAAGTGCTATGTTGCAAAGTCATGGAGGATTTAGTGCAATTTAGAAGAAATTTACTCCATGAGCTGTATATGACTATCTGCTCCCCCTCAAAAGAATTAGGTGTTAGAAGCTGCAGTAGTTTTGAATTGCTTAAGGGATCTTTCTTCCTGATTTTTTTGCCTATGAAAAGATACACCTCCCGTCAAAACACCGCTTGACTATGATATTGGATATATGCCAGAGATAAAACAGGTGAATGAATTTGCACGAGGAAGGGTTGTATTTGACTCAAGTCAACTTCATTCACACATGAACCAATTATTATAAACTGTCAAGTAAGACTTTGAATAGGAAAAATGTATTTTGATAAAAAATATGGGTACAGTTCAGCCAAGGAAGCCAAGCCTTACGTTTCTGTAGCTGGGAGCTCTGGACACTGACCACAACGAAGCCACGCGGCTCCCTAGGGTGTAAGTGGTGGTTTCGGTGAGGAACAGGACCCCTGGCTATCAAAACTGGTTGCTCGGCCAGGCAGCTGCAAGAAAAGCGTTATTTTTACAAATGTCATTGTATCTGGCCATGCATCACACTCAGAGCATGAGAGGCTCTCTCCAGAAAGGATCCAAATCACATCCAGACCCTTTCTAGTGTCTGGATCAAAGTCTCTGGCATCGAAGTCTCCAGCAGAACAAATAATGGAAAGAAAATTTCTCAAGTGACCTTCTAAAAATGCCTCTGGCTGGTTTCACAGGACTGGGTTTATTTCACCAACTGGGCTGGTCCCTCTGTCTCCAAACTTACGTAAACCAGAGCCATGAACCTCTGAAAGACACCTCTCTGCTGCCCTGACTCCATTTCCTTGCCCCGACACTCTCCCTGGTGCTTTATTCAAGCCCTGCTATTGTGCTTCTGCTGCCTGTCACAGGACGTGCTGTGCTCCAGAAGGGAAATCAAAGGGCCCGTGATGCTTAGGCAGCAACTCCTTTTTCTCCAGACATTGCTTTTATGATGGACTAAACAGTGCCTGTGTGCTCCTGCTGCTTCCTAAGGCTTCAACCTGGGGCTTTGTGAGGGGGCCTTTGTGTACAAAAATCCTCCTCAGAAAATGAATTATGAACCACAGGAAATTTTGTGTACAGGACACCAACAATGTGTGGCCAGAGCAGATGGAGTCCAAGCCCAGGCACTTGCAGCTATAATCACCCTTGCTTTTGACTAAGCTGCCAGGAAGTGTCTGTTGAATAACTCTGGAGGGAGCTGCTGGTGTGTGACCACAATTTAGCCTTGTTTGCAGGCCAGCTCCAGATTAATGTTTTAGCAACAGCAGTTTGTGCTAAAGGTTTTTGAATAGGAAATGACTGCTTTTGAAATTTTTGCAAATGATCTCTTCTAAGTAGCTGTAAGTTCTTTATCATAATCTCTGGAAATTTTAAATGTCTTAATGTAATCTTGCAAAGCCATCAGAGCATCATGGAAGCTTTTGAAAAGGCCCTTTTAAGTGATCAATAAACCCATGTAACAGGATTTAGGTTGTGCTAATGATCTTGTACCTGATCTACTGGTGCTTTGTCATTCTCAGAAGCCTGTCAATGTGAGGGACAAAAACATTCAATACCAAGGGGAAAATTTTGCTACTTCTTACCTCTACCAGAGGATGCCAGTGAGTTATGGGTTTGCGTGGGTAAGCCAACATTTCATTCCAATGATCCCTTCCTAGTCCTTCGGCATCAATCCCTGTCCGACACACTCCAATGACCTCATTGTGCCCTACTCTGAGAATGGTACAGAGAGACAGAATTTATTTTTAATAAAAAATAGTTTTAATAACAGCTGACATACAATTCTCTTTACTGGTTCAGTGTGGCACAGAATACACGAGCAAAGTTTGCACATCATTTATTACAGATATTAGTTTCAATGGTGATGCAGTAATATTAAATTCTATAATGGTAACATCAAAAACCTCCAGCCACTGCCAGAGTGCTTCCAGTAGCAATGAAAGCATAACCTTAGCCATTAAAAGGTTACAACCCAAAAGACACAAGGACAGACCATAACACACAAAGCTAGATGAAGGAAGATGTACTTGAATTTTGTGCGAGAGGAAGGTGAAGCAAAAGAGTGGGGAACACATTTCCTGCTGCAAATCCTTCAGCCATCATTTCACAAACTATTTCTCAGCTCCAGCTGCTGTGGTCTTTGGAACATTTGTGGTCTCCTGTCACATTTGTGACAGGTAAGAGTCACAGCTGTAACAGGCTACACCTCAACACTTCACGCTCCTCGCAGGGCCACAAACTTGTTGAAGGACCCCAGAAAGGAATTTTCTGTACCTGACTTGCTGTACCTCAGAACAACGCTTTCCAATTTCCCTCAGCAAGTGCTGAGAGAGGAGGAGCTGAGGAGGACTGAAAATGTGCAAGTTGCTCTGCTCTGCTCCTTCCCTGCTACCAGCACCACAGAGCCACTCACGTCTGACTGAGAAAGTCTTCCTGGCACGACTACCAGGAATCTGATGGCAAGGGAAAACAGCTGAAGGGTGAGGTTACTAAACTGGACTTGCACTGTTTACTTGCCCTGCAATCTCAAGAGCTCCTTACTAATAGCACTTGAATGAAGCAGACGTGGCTCAGGCAGGGCTCTGTCAGTCACTGTTCTTGTTCACCCTGCAGTCCTGGAGCCACTCTGAGCCGGAATGTCTTCCTGTCAGTTCCAAGTGAAGCCATAGGTAATTGGGGCTTAGACACTTTATCAGGGAGGGCAGAACCCAAAGGTCACATATGGAAAGGATATTTTACTGACTCAGCCGAAGAATTAATTATGACTTAATTCAATGATGTAATTAGCATCTAATTCCTTTTTAGTAATTCAAATTTTCTTTAGTTTCACATACCTGCTATTTAAATAGAAATTAGAGCTGTGGGGGACTTTTTTAAGCTGGAAGACATACCTGATTTATAAAGCTGTTACACAGTCCAGCCACTAGAGATGGACAGGAATGTATGCCAGGCCCAGTGGCCCAAAAGAGGATTGAGCCATATTTCTCCCTCATCCCTGTTATTTCTGACCCAGATAAAATGCCACATGTTCTAAATATGTGGAAGCTTTAACGCTCTTCAGGAAGAGGCCCCAGGGCTTTATCTTTAGTGCCCCTGACACTGCTTGTAAGCCCAAGGGGCCAGGAGGCACTCACCGGCAGGGAGCAGGGATTGTCTCAGCGGTTGGAGCGGACGGTGCTTACCGGTCGTAATCCATCACGGCGATGGAGAGGCTGACCTGGTCCACATTCTCGGGAGGGATGTCGAAGATGATGGCCTCATTGTACACGGGGTTCAGTGTGTTCCTCTTCGTGGTGGTCTTCCGCTTCTTCAGCCTCCGCCCCTCACACATCAGTGACACTTTCACGTAGGGGTCTGAGGAACAGGGAGTCAGTTTGTGCATTAGCACCCAGAGCCGTTCAGGAGTGCGGCATAAGAACAGAATTTGTGCTAGCAACGTTACATTGCTGAGGTAAAAAGTTGCAAAGGTTTGAGTGACCCTGGCAAACACTGCTTTTGTCAGGCTGGAAACAAAGGAAAGGTGGGGGCACTTGGAACAGACATACCGGCTGCTAGAGCTAAGATGGGCAGCCCATGAACAGGGTCTGTACCCATTCCCCTGCTGCTTCCATCCCACAGCCACGTTAAAAAAATAAACCCAAGGAGATCTTATTCATCCCCCTCCTGAACAGCTCTGCCTTGCTCTTTAAAAGGTACATTCACCTGATGCCCCGGTTATATCCATCGCTTTGAGATTCCGACACTTGATCACTGTCAACGTCATCCTCCCCGCAGTGGGCAAATAACAAAGGGAAAACATGATCTCACCCAAATCGATGCTTTCCTGAAAAAGAAAAGCCATTATTAGAAATCTGATCATACTGCCAGAATTCAGCTCAGATCATGCAAAATTGTAGTGGGTTTTTTTTTAACACGGGGAGAGGCTTCTTTTGCAGCCTCAGATGATTTTGAAAAGGTCACAAGCGATTTTCAAAAATTGTTTCCATAAAGTACAGGAGGAGTAACAACAAAATAATATTGTAGGGACAGGATCTTCAATTACCAAATGGAGAAATGAAAACAAAATCAGAGACAAAACTTGCTGGCGTCCTGATATGTTTGTGTTGAGTTCACACACATGAAAAGGTGCTGACAGAAGAATGTCAAGTTCTGCTCTTGAAATCATTCACACTCCATTAGCCCCAAGAGAAAGAAATCTGGAGGAATATTTAGGCCATACACATTTACATGCCCTTTGGACACTGGAATTTGTGTAGGAGATTAATTTCTGCACATAGGTATGTGTGCAAGAAGCTGATCCTGCCTAAGGGCTTCAAAAAGAGGAACTGGTACAAGTTGCTCTTTTTACTGCCCTTAATGTGCTTTGAGAGGTTGTTCTGCTTTAGAAGAAAAGCAAAGTAAAGGAGCAGCACCTACAGCTTTCCTGGCTCAACACGAACTTTCTGGAGGACAGTACACTCAGAAGGATGGATAGGGCCCATATGGATATTAATAACCCCCACAAAGAGACAGGTTCTACCTGGAGACGATGGGCTATGAACTCACGCAATATGACATGGCCGTACAGGCCAGATGCCACAGCACTTGAGATGTGTCACTTAAGGAAGAGAGTTTCTACCAGTTTTTATTTTTGCCTTTTCTCACAGTCACACAATTATCCCACCACTGCAAAAGTTTAGGTTTTGAGATGTTTGTTACGTTCAAAATTGTTCCTGTTCTAAATTTTCAATACACCTTTGCAACCTCCGCACCCCCAAAAAATTCTATATTAAGAACTTATGACAGGAGTTTGTAAGGGACATGTGAGGAAGCCACTCTAAGGCAGCCACTCTCAAGCATGCTCATGTGATCCCAAAGGACATCCTTTCCTTTGGACTAATACTAAAAAGCTGATTTTTAACATCTCAGCTTCAATATTTTATCTGTCAAAGCTACAGTTACCCTGAGAGGAGAAATTCGCTGGAGAGCTGCTGGATTTATCATACAGCTGCTCTAGCATCAGAAGGCAAGTGTAACATATTTTTAAATGAAACATATTAAAATAATGATTGCTGTGCAGGTGACAAATATATTGTTTACAGTTATCAGACAAGACTGGGCTTCTTGTTGCCATTCTTCAGCTGCTTGTGTGCAGAGTTTTATTGACTTCCTCCAGGCTAATACTCTGTCTAAATTGAAACAAGTACTTCACATCTTTCTTGAGTAAAGAGGGACTTAATCACATGCTTCAGGGGATTTTTGGTATTTTGTTTTGTTATTATTTTTTTCGCCTTGCATGGCAGACTGGATTGAAGAATAGGGTTTTGGGAGAGCTTTAAAGTCTCTGTTGCAGTGGTAATAAAATATTGACTTTTGTGTAGATTGGCCAATTGACACGTTCAGTCATTTTGCTGGGATTTTGTTGTGACAATTACTAGTTTGATAAGCATGTGAACATGCAGTGTGGGCAAATTCCAAGCTTGTCAGAATTTCAGATTTCTCTGAATTTCAGAATGATTCAGCTCATTCAGTCCATACAGGACAAACACAGCAAGCTGACCTCTCCCTTTCTGTGAAGAAGTGCAGAATTTTGTGCCACAGAGTAAATTAACAAAGTCACCTTTCTGTTTCAGAAAACACAAATAAAACTTGAACAAATGAATGGCAATTCTTTCCACTTGTTCGCTAAAGTGGCAAGTGGTCTCTTGTATTTTACAGTTCCTGACATATTTGAAAACTGTTTGAAGCAGAGCTCCTGTTACTGGCATTACTTCTGAATTCAGAGTCTGATGGTTGTTTCTCATATCCATACATCAAACAGATCTCACTCTTTCTGAAAAGAAAATAGAGTTCCCCAAGTTTCAGTGCTTCAGTTACCTGAGGTCTGTGCTGAGAAAGGTGATGAAGATGGGTTGGATTATCAAACAGTGAGTGGAGAAAAAATAGTTTTTGAAGATGGGAGTGTGAGCTTGAGTTTTCCATACTTCTTTCTGAAGAGAAACTGGGTGGACACTCACAGGTCTGGGTGAGCTCAGCTGATGAAGCAGAATGCAGACAGGACCGTGGACTACGACTGAAACGCTTTAAAAGAAGCACAGCTCAAAATGCCTGAAAAACTCACATGATGGTTACTCCACAGGAAATTTCCAAGGAGCAGAGGAAAGCACATTCTGCTCTGAGTATCTGCCAAGGTTGGTCTTTCTTCACACAGGAGTGTGAATATGCAAAGTTCTAAATGTTCTTTTGAGGAATTAAGGTTAAAATGATACATAAATATTATAGTATCAGAGACTGGCTATTGGATACAACGTCTGAGTTATCTCCATTTTCATCCACACACTTTTATCGCTAATTTGAGCACTGGAGGTTCATAAATTTGGAGCTGAAAACACAGATTCAGACCTAGATAACAAACATAGGAATGCTTTGTTTTTTGGCTTTTTTTCAAACTTCTCATGACAGTCTTGGTCTATCACATTGATTATCATGAGGAGTATTTTAAAATTCCCTGGATCCTTCAGTATTATTAATTTTAATTGAGATTTAAATGTAGGATTCAGAACCTCAGTGCTATGGAAAACTCATATTTTCTGGCTCTGTAATACACTAGATAATTAAGTTGACACAAGTAATCTGACAGGAACCCTTCAGTACAAGCAAACCTGAAGAAACCACGGCACAGACTGCCCTCAACAATCCCATCTGCACCACAGTGCACCTCAAAAAATCCCACAACTCACCAGATACAACCCAGTGGCTGCCACTTGTGCATAATTTTAAATAGTCCTCAGATTGCCTGCCGTGATTCACACATCCACTGAAAATTGCACATGACTAGGATAATAACTCCATGCCACTTCATCTCTGATCTCAGAGACCTGTTTTGAGTTTTCCTTTTTCTTCTTGAGCTAAATTTGGATTTCAATTAACGGCTTGGGATGATTGCCTCCCATTGACTTCCAGCACCAGGTACAGAAAGGCCAGCGTGGAGCGCAGCTGCACTGGTGCAAATGGAGCATTTGTGGGCACTTTTCATCCCTTTTTCCCTCATTTCCCAGGGCCTAGAACAGCGGCCAGCCCCACAGCAGCTCAGTTATTTTCACAGCTTACATTTTCCCTCCAACCCATCCGTTTCCTGGTGTGGCGGTGCTAGAACAAAATAAAATAAAGGCAACGATGATGTCACATGCACACATCAGTCATTCTGATGAACTTTGGGGGTTTTGAGCTACAGAATGCAGATTTTTTCAGGCCGCAGAATTCTCCTCCCACACTAGCAAGCACGTGAATAAATGTGCTACGCATTTTTTTCCATTAGTTCCATTAGGGCAGATCCATTAGGATCTGACCACATTCTCTGCTTTGTGGGCTCTAGGGAAGTTAGTCCAGGAGTTGGTATACCCAGAAATAAAAAGTTCCTATTTCTCATTTTCACACTTATGCCTGGAAAAACTGCAGCATTTCCACAGAGGCTCTCCTCCCCCCTCACAACGTGGATAAAAGGCAAGGGATGTGAGGAGAAGTTTAGAGAACTTGCAGGGGAGCATCAATTAAACTGATCCAGTTTTTTGAACTGCTGTTGCTGGAAAAAGCTTTGCTGTCACCTCCTACAATTCATTTTCTCAGTTGTTTCCAAGAATTCAATAAAAGAAACAACTTTTAACAAGGAACCTCCACAAGTTCAGTGGGAAGGCAGGTACAGGAAGTGTTTAGGGTGGTTCCTGCTCACACATCAACCCCACGACCCTGAAACTGGAGAGGAAAACTCTTAACTGACTCTTCTGCCATCCTAAAAACTCTCGTAGTCTCCCTCCTCCATGCCAACATCTGAACTGTCCCATGACAGCAGGGGCAAAAAGCTTGTAGGGACCTGATATGTGAAAAAAAGTGACATTTTTGAATCACAAGAGGATTTGGGACCATTTGTTCACTACTGTTTGTTTCTTCTCCTTTTCCATTAGTTTTTCAAGTTTTCAAATTCAGACAAAGTCTTAAAAGAGCAGCTTGCTATGTATTCTTACACTGAACTATGTAGGTGCCACTGGCACTGGAAAATCTATATGCTTTTATTGTTACTGGTCTCTCATTAATTTCCATGGTTAAACTAACAAGTCTGTGCAAAATTAATAGTGCAATAGAAATTAGATTCCCTCAAGAAATTACTTGTTGCTACTTTATTTATCATTCAGTAATAATTTCAGTTCTTAATCTCAATTTTAGTATCTGGAACTACTTTCCTATTAACTGTAATTGGAATAATGTTTTAAAGATTGCATGCAAGAGCAGCACAGAAAAAACACTAAGGGCAGCATGAATCTCTTTTTTTTTGTACTCAGTTCCTAAACAAATAATTTGCAAATTTTGCTCTCAATTTTCCTGCTACATTTTGAGCAAGCATCTGTAATAAACAATAATAGCCATTCTCTAGCTATCTAAGAAGTTATTCAGGCATTTGCATTTCTAGACTTCTAGCTGTTTCCTTTAGTAACACTGTAAATGTGGTGTTTTTATATAGTATGCAAATTTCAAGAAAAATGTGTTGGCAGAGCTAGACCTTTGGATTTCTCAAATATTGCAGGGAGATAATTCCCCCATAGGACAGATTTCTCTTTCTCTGTTTAGGAACATACTATATATATATTTCTGCTTTTCAATAAAAGCATTAAGCTGCAAGAAACAGGGATAAAATATAACAATGAGTGTTGGGAGCTGGGTGGAAAGAGGAAGGAGCCTGTTCCCCCAGACAGTCAGCAAAGAACTCTTAATCTGTATTAAGGTATTTCTGATTTTGAGGTGTAGATCAAGAGTTAGGAGAGCGATAGCAAAGAACAGGAATCTCCCAGTCTGTTTTCTCATTCATGCATTTAGAATCTGATGCTATCTTTGCTATCACAGACATTATTAAAGGTTCTGTGAGGCTCAGACTGGAGAGCTCATCCTACCACCTCTCGCGGGGCTTTTCCTTTGGAAGCCTTGGCCCCAGCGCCAATATTTATTTTCCTCTTCTGTTATTCTTTGCAGATCAAACCCAGCACCTTCCTCCCTCTCAGCACCAGCTCCCGATTGAGCTGCTGCCCTGGGAGAGGAATCAATGAAGCTGTGCTTGCTCTTGCCCCTGTGGAAGGCAGCACGGAAGCAGAGAAGCCCACTGCTCTGTGATGACTGTGCTGCTGCTGGGGCAGGGCTCACCCGTGTCTGAGCCTGCATGAACCAAAATGTGCATGGCCTCCCATGCAAGGATGCTTTTCTGGAGCTGCAGTGCATTGTCTGAACACAAAAGAGAGTGTCTGAGTGAGAAATTCAGAGCACTCAGGGCGGAGTGGGTCAGACCAGCCACGTCCCATCTTAGCACAGCGGCCACGCTGTTGTCTGCATGCACGGGTACTCAAATCCCTCCAGGACACCATGCCCTTCATTCACCTCACATTTATTACTTTTAAGGTAGGCTGAAAGAAGCAATTTGCCCCTAACAAAGCAAAATATTCAAATAATTTGTCGTTTCAAATGAAAAGAAACATTAAAAAATAATAATAGCAGCCTTCCCTGCCTCCGGTAACTGGACAGAAACCCATCCTTTGTCCATTGTGTTTTCTAGTTATCAACCAGAGCCAAAGCAGCTCTAAACCTAAATGAAGATCTCCAAAACGTTCCCTCTAAGACTGATCCAGGGTATTCTCTCACCTGCTCAGAGCAGCACTGGTCCCACGAGTCCTTTTACCCCGGCCCTGAGCAGAAATGCCAAGTGCCAGCAATCCTTGGCTTTAAGGGGCTGGTGGCATCACCGAGATGATGATGATGTTCCCACACTGACAAGCCCTGGGTCTTTCACATCCGTTTCGGGTTCTGTTAAAGCTTTAGGGGCATTTCCAGAAACTCTCCTGGTCCAAGTGCCCTCTGAGGAGGATGGACAGCTGCAGGGCTCAGTCCATACCCTGCTGATGATAAAATATTTTCTCACAGCGCAGCTCTTAGAACACCACGGAACAGCACAATCCTTAAAATGTGGCCTCAGGGTTTGACTGCAGAAGGCATCTCTGCCAGTTCCCTGCCACCCTCCCAGCCACAGCTCTGTCCTCTCACAGAACAGGGGATGGAGCAAACTGAGCCAAGGGAACTGCACAGGGGCTTCCTTCCTGTTTGATGAGGAAATCCAAAGAATCTCTCTCCAGAACAGAGTTACCTGCGGGATATCCTGCTCTGGCAAGCGTTTGATATAAATGAACTGAGACTAATGTTGCTGTCCTACTTATTTAAAAATATAAATTTAAGCACTTCTGTCTTTCCCAGTGATGCTATTCAATCACACACCATGGACATCCCATGTCCTTGCAAACCCTGCTTTTACATTCCACTTACACATGAGCAAACTGCAGCACTGAAAAAAGAGCCTGGTGTTGGGGAATTAAATAATAATCAAGTTCCACCTGTCCGCGTGAGATAATTCCTACAGGAGATAATTCCAGGGGCCACAAGTATAAGACAACTCAATGACTCAGATCCCTGAGAGACACCACTGCTGGAAATGGAAATGGCTTTCCTCTAAATTCTGAGCTTTCATTTTTTCCCCAATTGCAGTTGCCTCTAACTGGTTACTCTAACAGACTTCACAGGATACTTTCAGGAAAAAAATAAATCTTTCTGACAGTCACTTGGCAAATTTTTAGGCAATGACGTTAGAGGCAGATGTTTCCAAAGCAGGTGATAATTTTAAAAACTATTATAAGAGTTAATCAACTTTTACATTTGGAAATTGTTGGATCACAAGCAGTGGACTTTTTGCCTAGAAAATTTTAAAACACTGAATATTAGAAGTGCTTATTAGCAACTCCAATAAATGAGCTTTCTTTTTTTGAAGAATGCAGTGTATTTTGATAGTAACAAAACCTCAGAAATGTATGCAAGCACTAGACAAAACCAGAAGCCTCATGTGTTGATTGAACAATCCATTTGATATTCTTTGTTTGCCTCTAATGTTATGAATTAATTTTTTCAAGTGTATTAAGAATTACAGTATGCCAACTTACTGAATGACCTTCACAGGTGGTCCAAAGCTGCCTCTTGATTTTTTTCTTTATTTTAATTAATCAGGTGAACAGAAGCAAATGATGGACTATTAATTGAAAATTCAATCACCCATGTATAAGCAAAATTTGGGGATATATCAGATACCTAAGATACTTTTTACTGATTTTGCACTAAATTTACCTTAATAATTTAACATTAAGAAATGAATATACTTTAGCACTTAAACCAGATACATGTTACCTATTATAAAATGTGGTGTGTCTTCAACACAATATATAACAGAGAACGAATGATATGAATGAAAAAATAAAGGTAACATTCCAAACTACAAAATGTGAATAAACATCAACATCTGAAAACAATGAGAATAAAAATGAGTGTGCATGGGGGGCAATCCTGCACTTCCATAGAGTAATTTCAAATTATTATCAGGAGCAAAGAAATTGTATTAAAACTGCAGATTCACACAGAGGCATTGGGTTTACAGCCAGAAGGACTCAGGGCAGCCACCCATTCTGATTTTTCCCAGACCATATTTCTTGTACCAAATAAAAACTCTTTATGTTTGTGCAACCAAATCTTTTAAAAATTATTTTAGCTACTGACAAAGAGTTGTTGCAAAACAAAGAATGTCCTGATGTCCTGTGGCAATTCCCTTCATAGGCAAAACGTTGCAATCCATATTCTTGGTGAATCTCTAGCAGTGTTTAGGACTGCCGAGTTTTGTGACATAAGAACAGATTCTTTCCACACAGGTAATAGGAATTGGTTTTTACCCCCATTTTAACTTCTGAGTAGAAAGTTCTTGACTGTGGAAGAGATGTAAAAGATTCATAGCTGAGGAGAGGCTACTTCCACTGGTTTTTAAAAAGTTTTGGACTAATTCTTTGGTCTATCACTTCTATCATTTTCTACCATCTATCATTTAGCAACAGCAAGAGCAGACCGCTGGGTGTAGGAATCACGTCTGAGCAAAGAGAGGAGAAACTTCTCAGAATATACAACAAACCAGAGCAAAGGTGAAGAGGGAAAAAGCAGGAGAGAAAAGCACCTGGGTTCCTGGGCCCTACAGTGTGGAGATGGCCTTTTCCACTCACACAGCCTGCTTGGTTGTCACAGATCCTTTACCAACACCAAAACATGTTTGCCTGCATTAGAATTATTTTCACCAGTTGTAGAATCATCTGGATCTTTCTTTTTTGAGGCTTATCAAAGTTCAGTTGACTCTGGTGAGAATCAGTCAGTTATTTAACTGCTGGTTGGTGACTTGGGTAAACTTTAGATCTGGTGTTTAAGACTTAGAGTTTATATCTGGTGTAAATTCTCACTGATTTACATCTCACTCAGGGTTTATTCCTGTGAAGGTCTGGCTCTCTCAACCCACAGTTTCTGAGATGCCAGAACCAGAAGCTCTGTTACTATTTCATGAAACAGCTCAAGTAAAACACAAGGTGCACATTGCACAAAGATTTACTGGACATCTCCTAGGAAGGTTCCATTTTTCCAGGAAAAAAAAATCAGTTGTCAGTTTCTTACATAATTTTCTGAGAACAGGCTTGCAAAAGCTGATGAGGTTACCCAACACTAGAAGATCTCAATTTTATGTGCCAGTTCTTGATGATTTAGGAGGAGACAACCTTTCCATACACAGGCAGTGCTGCAAACCATGCTGACTGAGAGGCTGAGATCCAAACCCCTCCTGCTTTCTCTGAAGCTTCACACAGACCAAGATGCCAGCAGAGCGAGTTCAGAGCTGTAACTGCATGCATGAACCACAGTGCACTAACCCTGAGTGAGGAAGGAACTTGGATCAGGATCCAGTGCCAGCTTTATCAACCATTTTCATCCAAATGTACATTAGTAACTACCCCAACCTCATAATACGGCATTTCAGTCTGCTCAGAACCAGGGATGAACAGTCCAGAGATTATTACTTGCTGAAGCCATTCCAGTTATCAGCTAAAAATCTCACAGACACACCTGCTGCAAGTAACCAGTGAGCTTTTTAAGAAATTGCTGAAGTATTAAACACAGTAGCAGCGCTAGAAGAAAATTTTAGAAATGGTTACAGGACTATTATTCCAAGACCTTAAACACAGATACAATATCAAGCTTGAGAACACAATTCTTAAATTTACCTGAAATCTGAGCTTGACCAAACTCAGCACACACAGACTCAGGTTTCTGGAGGTGTGCTGAAGGCTGCTCAGACCAGCTTGGTTTGAAATAAACAGCTGCTGTTGAGAATTCACACTTGAAAAGTGCCTCCACTACTCTACACTGTGGCATTTCTCCTTTCTCAGGAACCCCAGTGCTCGTGCTCAGGTTGGTGAGGACATTCCAGGGTTCCCTGGCCTTCTGACCATGCAGGTGTGACCATCACGAGAGCACCTGATGAGAATGGCATGGGAAGGCTCTGGCTGAGGGGAAGGGGTGTGTGAAGCTTCTCTCCCTGCTGTCTGACACTGCTCTGTCCTCCCTTCATCCCAGTGGGCCAGGTTTCCCCACGCTGGAGCCCCAGGATGAGTCACAATGTTTGGATACACCCCCAGAGCAGGAGATGGGAAAGCTTCTCCAGAAACAGCATGCTAGTTAAAAAGAAACTGAAACAAAATCCAAACCCAAAACAAACACCCTACACCTCACCATTTTCACTGCTTTCTTTCCCCTTCAAATCCCGGCCAGGGAGGATGAGTTTGGAATTCCAAGTTTTTAAAGGAGTATCTGGAGACTGCTGCTCTCTGTTAGCCTGTCATTCATCCTTGTCACCCATACACAACCCTCCTTTTCTTGCTTGAAGCAATAAACAAATGAATTTCTATTTCTTAATTCTACTTGCTTCTGTCTCCTGAGTTTTCTAGCAACCAGCAGCAATGCAGACACAGCTCTTGGGGACTCTAAGCATGGTGCAGTCAGCAAAGAACATTTTACACTTCAAGCACCCTCAGCCTCTTTTTCTTCCCAGGATTTCTCACCTATGGAAATTTCCTAAGAAGAGAAAGACAGGATGGGCCCTTTTCCTTACTAGATGGTCATTCTGCAGGACAGGGTGTTTTGCTAACAGGAAAATGTTATTAGTTCTGGCTAATCAGTGACTTCCATGATGTAGTATTTAATTAACACGGTGTGCCATAAAGATGGCAGTATGCTCCCAGAAGATTTTTTGGCAATTAAATTTTATATTTTCCCAAGCATTATTCTCTGTGCTCAAAGGAAAATATTGATAGCTCTTTTTTTTTTTTTTTTAATTTCAGACTCTGCTGATACACAGGGTAGACTGCCAAAAACTACAAAAGAGAAATGAAAATATCATGTTAATGCTTTTAGAACACATTACTTACTGTGGTGGCACAGTGGATGTCTTTCCATACATTGGCTTCCCTGGAGAGATCTGAGACTTCAAAAAGGTTATCAAGAATAACTTCCCCAATCATGTCATGTCTAGAAAATCTGTCAAAATCGTAAACACTGAAATGCAATTTCCTGTTGCTGAGTTGATCATAGGCTACAGGAAACTGAAAGGTTTCATCAAAGACAGGATTTAATGTCTTTCTGTGAACTCGTGTCTGAAACTTCTTTTTCCTGTCTGGAAGCAGATAAATCTTAACGTAGGGGTCGGATGTTCCTGTGAAGTCTTTAGCAGGCAGATCTAAGGCTTTGACAATTGTGACAACCAGAAGTTCATTCTCATAATCATACCGGAGAGTGAAGTTCAGTTTCCCACAGGTTTTCACATCTTCCTGCTGCCCATCAGAATCCACCGACTTCTGCTTGTAGAGCTCTGGTTTTATCCTCCCAATGCTGGTTGTTGTCTCTCCTCTCTGCAAAACGGGGTCTGGGCCCACGTTAAAATCAACACTGGACACTTGCATCTGCCTTGGCAAGTGTCTCCTGAAAGAATTGTGCCTGCACACACACAGACAGACACATAGACACACAGACACACAAAACAAGCCACGGTTATCTCTGGGAAAACACCATCACTCCATAGAACATATAAGAGCAAATTAAAGAGGGCCCTTCTCTTTAGAATAATTAAAAAATAATCCTCTCCACACCCCTTCAATGTTTTGCAAGTGTTAAAGTGTCCTTGAGAGGAAATGATCATTCAGAATTAAGTTCTTGGCCCAGGAGACACACAGTGTGCTGGAAATAAATATATTTATAACTTTGCTTTCAGACTATGCAGCTGAAACGGAATTCATGTTCCTTCACAGAACAAGTTGACAGTTCCAGCATCGCATGATCCTGCTGTGCTAGGCCTGAGTAAAGTACAGTCAGACAGAAAAAAAAAGCACTTGCAGAATTGCCACCAGTACTGCCTGGTTTTTGGAGGCATTCCATGGTGGCTTTCCAGTGAAGTATTTACCAGCCTTCACACCGATGACTGTGAAAGGAACCAGAAAGGGAAATGCAGAGCTGTGGCTGGAGGTTTTTGGCACAGTGCAGTGCACCATACAACATTTTAAACACACCTGCTTGGGATCTGCCACACTGCGGTTCAGGCTGCCTCCTCCAAATGCTCTGGGAATATTTTGTTCTGCCTGCAGTGCATTTCAGAGTTTTGGTCAACATTTTCCTGTCACGGGTTTTTGTCCTTTTGTTCTCTTGGTCTGCTGTGCAGTGCATTAGAAAGCTGATTCCTGCAGCACTAGCAAAAAGCAGTATGTTAAATTCCTTGTCATTCCGAACACAGTGTTGCATAAACACGTGTTTATGGGCTTATCTCAGCTGGTGAGCCCTGATGGAAAGTTGTGCTGTTCCTACTGAGAGTGAAATCCAACGCCTGGCGTGCCATACAGCCTGACAGTGGTATAAAAATATAAAAACACTGGTCAAAAAGCTTCATAGCCTATATCAGCAGCAGATGCCATTGTGACTACTCTATCCAGTTTATTTTTTAGGCATTTTCACATTTCCGTGGTACTTCCCTACCCCAACAATCTGTGCTGCAGAAGCTTACTACCTCCTCCTGGGAGCACACTCAGTTGCCATTAAAGAACAATCCAATTTGCAGAATTTCCTCCGCTTTTTTTGCCATCAATTGCTTATTAATGCCACATGTAGCCTCTCCTTATTGCTTGGTTTCCCTGCGGTGTTGTGTTCTGAAAACAAGACGTGTCACAGCTGCGTGTTTCTTTCTTTAAATCAGAAATGCAAACTGTCCATTTGAAAGCAGCCAGGACTCATTTTGTAGCTATCATTTGTGTTTTTGCTGTAAGTGAAGAGGTTGCAAAAGGCATGAAACATAAAACTGCCACAGTTCAGCTGAGCAGAGGTACAAGAGGGTGATCTGCAGCTATTAAATAATAGATAAGAACGTGTACCCTCTCGGCTCTTTCAGTCCTGCTGGGTGCAGGGAGCAGTCCTAGCTCAATGCAAGAACAGGGGAGGGAGAGCTTCAGAGTCTAGACTTAAAGTAGCTCAAAACAATCCAGGTGTTTTGATCTCCAATTTAGAAGAGCAGCAAACCCCTCTTGTAACACACTTTGCCTTTCTTTCTTTTCAGACAGAAAAGTTGAAAGATTTTCTTCTCTCTTAAATGTTAGGACTCCCAGAAGTCAGAGTGTACAATGTCCACATTGGAATGGAGTGAGGAATGAAAAGGCCCTGACTCGGGTGAAAGTAGAACATTGTCCTCAGGAGCTTCACAGCTGTTCTTGTGTCTTTGCCCAAGAAGTCCAACCTCACAGGTGTGCCAAACACAGGGAAGGAGCCGAACTCTACCCAAAATGCAGTGCAATAAATGTCTGTTTAGGGACTATCATTTTAGCATCTTTGGCTTATAATGAGGTGCAGGAAGTCCTGTGTCACTGCTGCCTCTGCCAGCGCTATGGAAACCTGTGCACATCCAGCCCTTCCTGGGGCTCCTCACACCTGCAGCTGTAGGACTGAGATGCCCAGACGATCACTGAATCCTGGAACTGTTTGAGTTGGAAAGGGCCTTAAGGATCCCCCAGCTCCCCGTTCCCCTGCCCCGGGGGTATATTGGCATGAGCAGTAGTTAAGCTGCCCTTGCAGGGGAAGCACTGACGCTCATTGTACTACACCAGTCTGAGTGAAAACAGGCGCATGACAAATTCTCTTTTCTTCAACTTCTCCTGCATTTTTGACAATCTGGGTCAGTGCACGCAAAAGCAATATGTAAGACCCCAAATCTATGATTTCTAAGGTACCAGCTTTCTTTGAAATTTTCAGACTTTATGCACTTTAGCTCCTCTACTGAATTGTTGTGAGATGTCACTAAGGACAAGAATGCATCTGCACGGCTGTTCCCTGTGGGAATCCGCAGCACTTGTGCTCTAGTAAGTCAAAATCTTAACTACATACTGCCTAGTATCTGTTCTGAGTCACAGCATTTCACCAAGACAGCTAATTGGTCTGTTAATTATTAAGATGTTTCACTGTTGTCATGGCAACATATTTATCTTCCTTTGTTGGGCAGTAACAAAGGGATTAATGACTGTGATAATGAAGTACAAGGATGTCAGGAAACCAGGTTGTGAAGATGTGGCAGAGCTACCAACATGTGCAAATCCAGGTACTTCATCCTCTACTGGCTTCACAGACACTTTATGTGCATTTAGATCCCAGTCCAAATCACTCTAGAGGTCTGTAAGAATATTTTCGCTGCCTGAAGTAGATCTGGACCACATCCCTGGAACTTCTTGCTTCCGCTATTGTACCACTGGGACTATTCAAGTCCATTTGCCAGCCAGCTGTTTCTTCTGTCTGTTCAGGAGGTCAGACAGTCTGGATACTCGGATTTGATGGATAAAAGCCTTTCAGTTAATATCTTTTTGGGTAGCAGTGAGCTGGGTAAAAGGCTTGTCACGCTAAGCTGTACCAATTTTTGTTCCTCTGTGTTGAGTGCAACAGTTACGAGCTCAGAATGATGGTCCCAGTATTGTGGAGATATCCCTCGGGGTGGTTTGGGTCCTGTGCTCGCTCTGAGCAGAGGGAGGCAGCAGCAGGAGCCAGGCAGAGCCAGGGTAGTGTGGCTTCAAGCCAGCTGTACTCTCATAATTCAGGAGATGGTTTGGCTGTGAAGTCAGACCTCCTCTGACTGGAGTGCTCTCACTTTGGGAGCCTCCTGTGGCTTCCTGTTGGCTCTTCCAGGAGGTTGGAACAGCTGAGAAAAAGCACTTGAGCACTCAGCACCACAAGCAGTGCCCAGAGCTGGCCAGCCCTTGACTTCAGGGCTCCCAGAAGGCCAGCACAGCACGTGCCCACTTGATGTGAAGCATGTGCCTTCTCCTCCCTGTGCCTTTGGCTATTATTGTGAATGTGAGCCTTGTTTGGTTCAATTCTTTGTTTGAGTTTGGTTTTCTTGGGGTTTTTTTGGTAGCATGTGTTCCCTTAGCAAATGGCATTTCGAGGGAAAGCCACTTCCTACATAGTATCTGTGCTGTAACTTACGGCATTACACAATCCTTCAGGTGCCTCTTTTAGCCTCAATTTCCCCACTCTTTGCTTATTAAACACTCCCCTTTTTCATGGAAGATTTGATCTTTGCACCTCATTGTTTCCACGCTTTAAATTTGCTGACAGTGTTTGAAGAAAATCCCATTTGAATCCATAGGTCCCAGTACGTCTTCTCTGCTTTGCAATATAAAGTGGTACCTAATGCAAAATTAAAGTTTGTGTCCTACACTTTAATACAAAAGAAACCACTAAGGAATGCTGCGTGCTTATCATTTATTTATGGACCTATGTGGAATCTGTACAGCTCTAAGATCAGTCCATAAGGATCTGTATTTTTAGACTGGAATTTTAATACCTCATAATCAGCAAACCCTATCTTAAGGAAATGTGCCATCAACAATGAGTCTATCATTTATTTGGTTGAGAAGGAAACTTTCCTCTGCAAGAACAACTGATGTGTCTATAAAAAAAGATCTCTGTGAAAATCTAGACTTGTAGTTCTTTAAAAAACAACACTCAAATATGTTTCTTCCTATAATCAAAACCCAAAAGGGAAAAGCTTAAAGTAGCAACATGTATCTTTACAAAGCAGTAGAGGATGTAGATTTCCCTTTCCTATGTTGAAATGATTTCGTATCTGAAGGTGCATGAGATGTTTCAGAAACTGAAGGTACAGGAAATATTTCAGAAACTGAAGGTACACAAAAAGTTCCAGAAACTGAAGATAACACGAAATATTTCAAAATATTCTGTTCCAAGGAACACTGTGGCTTCACATTCACAGACTGAAGTTTCACCCTTAACTGCTAAAAACCAGTGAATATTCCAGGATCCTGGAGCATTCCTCCCCTACCTGTTCCTGGGAAAAGAGCCCCAGTGTGAGTTCCTGTCCTTACCTTGAGGAGGAGGTGGGCTCAGTGATCTGCCTCTGCATGCGGGCGTGCCGGATCAGGTGCTCTTTCAGTGCGCTCTGCACCTCTGCTGGGATATCGGGGGAAGTGTGGCTGATTTTCAGGGCAGCTTCCAGTACCTTGGTTGTGGCTTTCCCATTTTCTTTAACTTCTTTTTTCTCAGAGTTCTCCAGGACCTCTGTAGGCGCGCTGGAGTTGCTCTGCGGGACATTGCTGGCACTGGAGGTCAGGGGTTTGCTCCTCCAGCAGGGCCAACACAGCTTCCAGAAGACAAAGAGTGACACCACCAGCAAGGCGAGCCCGCAGAAGCTAACCACAACTGCTAGGAGACTGACTGAGATGTCTGCAGGGAATAGAAACAGAAATCATTGCGACAGACTAACATGCAGGGAAAAAAATAATTAAAATTGACACAGGCAACTAGATAGAAGCATTTTTATCATTTTTTTTGTGTAGAGATTTAAAGTCCTATTTAAGGTTGTGAGTTCTTTCTTTTTTTTTTTCTTTTTGATATCTAAGATGCTATTATTTTCTAAGATCTGCTTCACAAACACTCCATTAATTTTTGTTCAGGCCAAGGGCCAGTATCTGTACCACTCACCACATGCTCAGATATCCTTCTCAGGAATAAGAGACTTAGGAAACAATCCCAAAAACTCCCAGCCATTGTTGGCGAAGTATTTTGAGACCAGTAGGTGAAAAGAAGTATTGATTAGGGCTAAAGCAAAGTTATTATAATCAAACAAGGAATGTCCTCATTGAGATTTAAAGGAAACACATGAGAATGCTGTTCCCAAATCTAGATTTCTGAGTGTGATAACAAGCACCTATAGAGACAGCCTTCTCCTTTAGGTAACACACATCCCTTTGCTTGCTGAGTCCAGGTGGAGGACACTCAGCTTCTGAAAACATCAACAACTCTAATTTCAGTGAGAGCTTGTGGATGCTGAATCCTTTAGAACAAGTATTTAGAACATCAAGAACACGTCTTGATGAAAAAGTTAAACCACAGTCAACATTTTCTATCAGTGCACACGAAGGCAGATCAGATCTAAGCTGCCAGGCTGATGCACAAATTTCTTCAAGATTTTCCAAACTCCTGACTCTGCCTGCCAGCTGCTTCAGAAACATTTTAAACCCTAACATTTAGGTGTAAATAGGAACAAGATAAAGTCTGTCACAAATCAGAAATGTCTGTAGTTAAATCCTCAGCTCTGGACCACGACTGTGGCAGCCCAAGGTAGCACAGATATATCAGTCTCTAAATTCTGCTGTGAACACACAGCTGGCTTCAGAGAACGGTGAAACACCCTGAGCTGCTCTCCTGGGGTGACTTTATGCTGTGTATTTCCCTACCCTGCTGTACATTGAGCCACCCCTGCTGCATTTGACTTTTGCTGCCAAGACTGCTTAGCATATCCCACAGCCTGGCCAAAGAGAGTAGAACAGGTTTCAAACCAACAAAATTCTGTGGGCACACTTTTAGGAGCCGGTGGATCACCAGCACTGCCAGTTGAGCCCTAATTAGGAGTTTTATTCTATGTGACATGCTTCCATTTGATTTCTCCAGTATCCTGTAACTCTATACCAAAAACCCCCTTTCCTTTTCAAAAGAGCCTTTTATATGCCTTAAAATTATTCACTAAACCCTGCTTAAACATCCCTCAAGTAATGGCTGCTTCTGTTTTTTTACAAGTTTTGACAGTTTAACAGCTAATACTTCGTATCCATAACTCCAGGCTACTAAACTGAATCAGTGGAAAAGGACAAGGAGAGTTTGAGCACATTTTTATAGATTTTCACAAGAGGAAAAGGGTATTAATTAGCTCCATGAAGCAGTGTGTACCCTACCAGCCCTTATGAGAATGAAGATAGAAAGATGAAGCAGAATGATGAAGATAGAAAGCTGAAGAGGAAAATTTGGGAATGTTTTCTTTATTGATATATCCAGGTGCATCTCTCAGTAACAAACACTGAGACATTCGGATGGCAAAGTCTGGATTGAAGATGCCTCCATCAAATGAATGGGTGCATAATTATATCTAATAATAACAGAACTCAAGAAGCAAATGATACTTTTACTAATGCTTTTTTCTAGATGATTCCTCCCCAGTGGGGATTATTAGGCTATTTGTTTTAATCTACTCTTTACTCCACATCCTTCCTAGCTCAGTCATTTTTGCTTGGCTCATGCCTGTTCTGCAGCAGACTGTCCTGTCTGGACAAGGGGAGACATTGAGAGATGCTGAGTATACAGCTTCTTTCCACGGTCAGTTGCTGTTGCAAATTTGTATTTCTGCTGTTGGAATTTACCATCATTGCTTCTTTCATGTTTGTGTATGAAGGACTAAAAGACACCCTCCACCAAATGCAAATAAAATCAACTGTGCCAGGAAGCAAAGCCAGGACTCAAACCTCAGTGGCCTCTAGCACTCCCTGGAATGGTTTAACCTGGGCCAGTTCACACCCTGCCAGTCAGCTCCTGATCCATAGGTGTGGGGCAGGCTGTGAAGGACAATGCTCACCCTCTGTGGGATGTTTGGCTGTGGCACCCTTTTTCCAGCAGTTGACAGACATCAGCAGCAAGGAGAGAGGCTCTGGCTTGGCCCCAGTGCCAGGGAAGGGCTGACTGACAGAGGCCAGAGGCCGATCAAAGCTGCTCCATCACTCCCCTCCTCAGATGGACGGGGAAAAAATACAACAAAAAAGCTCATGGGTCGAGACAAGGACAGGGAGAGATCACAGCAATTACTGCCACGGGCAAAACAGCCTCCACTCGGGGAAATGAATGTGTTACCAAGCAAATTAGAGCAGAAAAATGACAAATAAAACCAAATCATAAAACACCTTTCCCCACTCCTCCCTTTGTCTGAGGCTCAACCTCATTCTTGATTAGAAACCCCACTGAAGGCCCTGCTGCTGCCAAAACCTGGCCAGGCAAACCCAATCCATAGCCAAAAGAGAATTGAATATATTCACCCAGAGGTGTGCCTCACTGAAGGACCTTTTCTCACAGATTGAACCAGACAGAATTATCAGGCAACCTGGCCAAATATTTTCCCATTCTCAAAGCCTGGAAAAAAGTAGATCTCTTTAAAATGTTGATGGTCTACCAGAAAGAAATAAATAAAATATTTTTTATATATATATATATATATATTTATACACACATATATATATATATTTATACATCTATCCATCCATCCATATATATAGATATACATATGTTATACATATGTGTGTATATATATATATACATAAAGAGGAAAACAAAAAGAAATTCAGTTTTGGGTGATTTGCAATATTTCCAGCTCAGTTTAGAGATGGTTGCCATAATTAGGTTACATTTTGAGAAGAAGACTTCTAGGACTGAAAATTGTAGGGTTTTTTTAATTTGGAAGATGTTGAAGGAGGATGTTTTAACAACTCTGAAACTGCTGGAAACATTTCAAAACCAGAAATATGAAAATTGATCCCTTCCAGCAGAGCTTCAATCTGATGAATAGATACTATCAGCTGAAAAACATTGCATCAAAGCATTTCTAGCCAACTCTAATTTAAGTTTTTCACTGCAAGACATTTTTCAAGCCTTCAAATAACTTGTCTCTTTTCAACACCTACTCCTGTACTTCAACTTTCTCTAAGCTGTTTTTCTGTATTTCCATTAAACTACTTCAAAGTTGAGAAAGCTCCCAAAATCTTTATGGAAAATATAGGTTTTACAGCTATAAAATAATCCCATGAAACATCTAAAGTCTCAAGAGCAGAGATAAGGAACTAATTCTACAAACAGTTGTAGTCTCAATTTTTGCTATGTTATTAATGACTTAACCAACTTCACATATTGAGCTTTATAATGCAACAAATACATGAAATATTCAAATTGCAAAAAAATTGACCAAAAAATAGTTCATTCTAGTATCTTTTGACCCATTTCTTTGTCTATATCTGATCCTGGTTCTCTTAAATGTTTAAAGCACCATGTCTGTAACCTGTCTTCAAACATATTGTTCTTTAACTTTGAATTTCTTATCTTGTTCATCAAGCCATAAGAAACTTCACCCTTTCTATAGGAAAGGACATCATATGTGTGTGTGTGTGATACCAGAAATCAGCTCAACCAGATAAATTAGTATCTCTGATATTGAAGGGAAGGATTTGAAGGGAAGTAGGACCCTGATAAATTATAAAAAATCTGGGGCCAATAAATCTCCCTTATCCTCACGTGGATGAAGTAGTTGATCCAAGGCATCATTTCTGCTGTTCGGCTTTCCTTGGGGAAATGTGAAGCACATAAAAACCTGCTGGTATTAATTCTCCCTCCGCATGAGCAGACCTTCCACCATCCCCTCTGCCTCATCCAAACCCCGTCAGACAGGGACAGGACGCTCCAGCACCACTCAGAAATGGCAGAGGCAGGGTCTTGTATTTTCTCGCTCAACCTGAGCCTGTCAAACACCTGCCTTAGAAATCAAATGGCAGAAAAAGCCTCTCACTGGGGAGCATGGCTGTGACCTCCTCTGCTGCTCTCAGGGAGAAGCAGCCTCTGAAGATCTTCCCCACACCTTTGCTCTGGCCCTGCTGTACGTGTGGTCCCTCCCTGTGAATTCACTCTGGTGGCTGAATTTGTTCCACACAGGCATCATGATCTGCTGGCTGGCAAATCCCTTCTCAATGCTGGCAGAACTCTGGGGAGTTTTTTTTTCTGACAGGAGGGGAACTGAACGAAGTCAGGTATCACTGTGATTTACTACATGAGCACAGCTTGTCCAGATCAGTTTATCTAAGCTATATTAGAGATGATGGCTCTCGCTTTTGCCTGGCTGGGTCTTTTTTTTTTTTTTTTTTTTTTTGCCTGAAGTGTAGGAAGAAAAAGATGTTGCACATTGTTCTCCCAGCTGTAACAGGCCACATGTAAATTACTGGTCTTTGCTTCCAAAGCTTTTTCTGGCCTCCATGCTTTTCTGCTTGGTGACTCTCACTTAACCTCAACAGCAGGGACTCTCTGCTTGACCCACACCTGCCCATTTAGCTAAACAAAAAACCCCCAGCCTCAGGCTTGGTCCTGTGCAGCTCTCACACTTGTGGGGATGTCTGTGTTTCTCCAAGAAGCCCTCATTATCCTCTCTCAGGTGAGACCAGGAAATGAAAACGCACCATCAGCTCACTGGGTTGCTGTTCACCATGAGCACACCACAAGGTTTGTGCAGCTCAAGTGCCATCTTTGAATTGTCATGGTTATGTTTATTCTTACCCAGCATTATGTAACAAACAGCTCACACATATGACAGGACTCAGGAAAACACTGTCTCTTCCTCATGTTTACAGATTTGTCCACCAGATGGTATCAATCTTTCTGCATTTTCCCCCTGTATTTCTTTACAAAATGTGCTAAGAGGAGGATTCTTTTACAAACCTCTTGTTTTCACAGTGTATCTCTGCTGTCTGCATTGTTGTGACTGCTTCACATTTGCTGTAAATAAATCTGGTCTCAGTGGTGCGTTTACCCCTCTGTTTTGCCTTTACACTGCTGAATTAGTTGCATTTCTGGTTTTCACAGCTTGTTAACATGGATTCTGTAAGTTATGTTTTTCAGTAACCCCGCACTTTTTTCCCACTAAGCCTTCTTTCTCTGGTAGCAACACTGACCTAACCCACTGATGAACTGGACAGTAAATAATGTGGTCAGTCTGTTAACTGTTAAAACGTTTATGATTTGATTCTCTCTCATTTCCCTGTGGCAGAGATGCTCAGTTTCATTCCTCTGTAACAGAATGCTCAGTTGTTTCACACAGCAGTTACTTTATCAGGAAGAAAAATGTCCCTTTCTCATGTGACAGCCCTACACTGATCACAGCAGCCTTCACATCTGGTCAAGCCAAATGTAAAATAAATATGTATTACAGAATGGCCACGAGCAGGATGCTCCGGTGTGTTTGTATTCCCACAGCAAACCGTCAGTCGGGGTCAGGGTTACAAACTTGGGAGGTTCAATTGCTATGTTAATAAAACAACTGTGGGTAGAATATTGAGATGAATAACAAATATCTCCTAGAAGCTGATGCTCTTTGCATGGTCAGCTTCCAAAAATCACGTCTGACAAGCAAAGGAGCAAGAGCGAACGTTGCTCTCAAGATCCTCTCTTCCCACTCCAGTGGGCTGAAATGTGCCCTTGTGCCAGGGAGGCAGCTGGGTTTCCAGCTCTGCCATGAACACTGCTCACCCATGGGAACTGCTAATGAGAGAGTGAAGTTTTGCATGACCAGCAGGCCTAAAAAAAGGCCAAGGCAGCACAAAGTACCCACCATTTGTAGAAGACATCAAATGAATTTTAAACATGTGTACCTAGAGCAGAATGCCCAAACTCCTCTAATTATGCTCTATGCAATTGGCCTAATCCTCGGAAATGCTCACAACTGGGACCTTTGACATGCTTGGTTCCATTGAAAATGAGGAGGGATGCTTGACTGGAAAAAATTAATTAGGGTCCTTTATTAATGAGATAACCTGAGCAAGATACTAGCATAACCACACTGCATATATGAGTTTGGGGCAGTTACAGAAAATTAATAATTTACTAAGTTTAGAGACAAATTTTATCATGTGAAATCCTGCACAGCCAGCTTCCCCTTATTTTCCACCTGAACTCTTATAATGGACATCTTCATTATTTTGCCCAAATGTACTGGAGGTGTAAAATGAAAACAAAACAGCTGCACATCTAGTTGAGGATTTTGCCAAAAATGCCAAAACGAAGAAAGCTCACAGTCATCTAATCACACAAAGGTACCATAAACATAAACAGCTTCCTAATATTTCACTTGAGCACTCCCCTGAGATGAGAGAATTAATAGTAATTCCTGGGGCAGAAGATATAACAACAGATGTCTACATTCACTTGCCTAAAGTTCTTAGAAATTTACAAAACTGTCTCATGAAGATTCTTTGCTGTGAGTTGTGTAGATTAATTATTCATTACACCAAATATGATTACCCCTTCTCGACCCAAGCAGTGAGCAGTAATTGAGGGTCCTAAGGTGGTGGTGCTGACACTGAGAGGAAAAAACTGTTGAATTATCAGTCATTTCTTTGACGTGATCCTGTCTGTTCCCTCATTGGCAGGAAACCTGAATATCTCCCCTTTCTGCCTTTTTGCTTCACTTTGTTCTACTCTGCCTTCCCAGAGCCTCACTCACAATTTTTTGTTCTGACTGTGCCCCCGGCTTCCTCTTCTTTGTTTGCTTGTGTTATCTTTGTATGCTTCTTTCTCCTATCTAGACATCTACACCAGCAAAAAAATCTCTGCCCAGCCTCTCTGCTTCCCTCTGAAACTTCTTGGGTCATAGGGCGAGTATTGCTTTGAGCCTGAGATTGGGTGATGCATCTCCTGCCTCAAGCAGCTGATTGCTCTGAGAAGCTCGGCTGCTTTTCCAGGTCCAGAAAAGCTCTCCCCACACTCTCTAACATAACCACATCAGTGCAGGTCTAGCTGCAACTTCCAGAACATGTTTTTATGCTTGTGTTAAATAGAAATGGTCTGTTTTCCTTTTTGTCGTCTACTTTTTTACTTTCTAAAAGGTTGCTTGCACTGTTCTTTCCTTTCCAAGTATGCGACTCCTCGTGGTTCACAGAATCACGGAATATTCTGAGCTTGTAGGGACCCACAAGGATCATCTTGGTCCAACTCCTGGCCCTGCACAGCACCATCCCCAAGAATCCCACCCTGTGCCTGGGAGCATTGTCCAAATGCTTCTTGAGCCCTCTCAGGCTTGGTGCTGTTTACACTTCTTCCCTTTAGTGACATCTCATCAGTGATTTTTGCCTATGCTGCCTCTGGGACACTTTCAGGCAACACTGTGAGATGAGGAAAACTGAGTGGCCTTAATATTTCTGCCTTTAAAGAAGAGGATCAGTGGTTGTTCACTGCTCTGGACAGCTTTATCTATAGAGATGACAAGGGAGTCCATGTGCATTTGAAGAGCAGAAGATATGGCATGGATCACCTCTCAGCGACACCACTTCTCTTATCCTAAACTGTATTCAGAATCTTTCTGCTCAAAAAATTGATGCATGTTATATTTATATCTTGTCTACCCAAGTGTTTACATGTTAAAATACTGTCAATTATCAACAAGGACAGAGTGTTCCTCCTCTGGAGACAGAGTATTAATGTGTGTTCATTAGCAGTGTTATTAATGAGACAATGCTCAATATACTGTGCATCTCAATAAAGCTGACACCCATCATCTAATATTGGTTTCCTTTTAAGGAGGAACAAGTGAGATTTAGGAATTCAGCTGGGATGTGGTACCCAGTGGTTCCAGCTCCTGGTATGTTAATTATATTTTTTCCCCTAATCCAACAATTGTAAGGTAGTTAGCATTTACAAATGGAAGCCCAAAAACATCGTTGACTTTCAAGAAATGTTTAAAAAGAAGCTCCTCCTGTCACACACAATGCAATACAGAACCGAGCATTGAAGAGCCACGTTTGCTTGAACAGCAGATCTTGGTTCACCTCCTGGAACGTTTTGTGTCCTTCATATCCCACCTGTTCACACACCAACTTTGCAGAGCCCGATTTTCCAGACTCCACAGGGAAATGTTATTTTCATTCACCCTTCTACCATTCAGACCATGAAGACTAATACAGTGCATGATCAGAATATTCATAGTCCGTGCTGGGGGAAAGGCTGCAGCCCCCTTCCCCCCCCCCCCTCCCCCGGCGACTGCGTCGGACCGGGCTGAGTAGGGCAGGGTCACACAACAGCGATTTTGACATGAGATACTACAAATAACCCGAGATTTGTGGTAAAATCTGTGGGTATTAAAAGCAAAGAAAACAGCCACAAAAAGCCCATCAGCTGAGGCAGCAACAGCACAGCTGGGGCACACGCTGAGAACCTGCTGCTTTACATGACCTGGTGTTAATTTATTTAATTTGCACTGTTACACTTGGCATTTGCTGGCCATAATGCAAGCTGTTCATTTGCATTTATGGACTGGCAGTAGAGGTTATCAATCCCTTCTGGCAGAAATTAAGCACAGAACTTCAACTAATTTTCAAGCCCCAACCTAAAAATAAGTGCCAAGGAAAGCAAGGTGTCCAGAGAGTACTGCACAGGGTAATGCAAAAGTGCAAGGTGGGTTCCAAAAGGTGCAGAAAATCCAGAAATCAGGGACCAAAGACACCACTATAAGGACTCAAAACCTAAGTTTCAATATAACAATTTTTCTGGCTTCAGAACGTTTAAACTAACCCGAATTTTCTCCTTCCACCCTACTCAAATTTTCCTGGGCAAGTGTCCTGGGCCGGACCGAAGTTCTGCCCTGACTCCACAGGTTCCTACTGAGTGTCAGCTCTCCTGCCGCCCCCAGTGACGAGCGGAGAGCATGCGAAATACTCAAACCCCACTCAGAAAGGGGAGACCGCGAGCCGGGACTCGGTGAGCAGCGCCCCGAGCCCCGGTTGCGCCCCGAGCCCCGGCTGCCCGCACTGCCCGCTGCCCAACCTGTTGCCCAGCCGCCAGCGGCACAGCCCAGCGCCGAGGGCCGGCCGGGGACAATCGGGAGGGCGAGGGGTGCAGCCCACGCGTGGGGCGCACGGAACCGCTGCCCAGCCGTGCCAGGAGCACCGAGCGCAGCGCTCTGCCCCGCTCCCCCCCGCACACACACGCGGCAGCGGCCCGGGGCCGAGCTTTCCGTACGACGAAACTCCCGGCGTGGGGAGACCTTGCCGGAGCCCAGCGGCGGCAGGTTAAGGAGCGAGCGGCGGGGCTGCAGCCGGCGGGGATTTCTGGGCACCTGTCTGTGCTGCCCGTCCCCACGGCCGCACCCTCGCCCGCTGCCCCGCACTCCCCGGTACTCCCCGGCGGGCTGCGAGAGGGAGCGGATTTTAAACCGTGCTGCGTGCCTGCCCCCCCTCCGCCCCCTCCGCACGCAGGGAAAGCAAAGGAAAAAGTTACGCTCCCCGGCCGCCCACGCGTCGCTGTCCGGGCCCGGTGTCGGTACCTGTGCCGGCGATGCCCTGCCGGGCGCTCTCCAAGGGGAAGATGCCGGCGCACTTCTCCCGCTCCACCTGCCCGCCCA
>VYZT01004808.1:0-11974 GCA_013400735.1 Pomatostomus ruficeps | reverse complement strand
CGCCGCCCTCCGCCGGGAAACTCATCTTGTAGCCCGGCCGCCGCCGCTAGGCCATGGCTGGCGCGGGACGGCTCCGCGCCCGACCGCGCTGCCTCCCGCGGGGAGCGGAGCGGCGGCGGCGGCGCCAGGGAACCGAAGAAGTAGTGAAGGAGCGGGGGGAGGCAAAACAAAACCNCGCCCCGCGGCCCCGCGCGGCCCCGCTCGGCCCCGCTAGGTGCGGTGCGATGCGATGAGATGAGATGCGGTGCGATGCCATGCAGTGCGATGCGGTGCGATGCGGTGCGATGCGATGAGATGCGGTGCGATGCCCTGTGGTTCCGTGCGGTGCGATGCGATGCGATGAGATGAGATGAGATGAGATGAGATGAGATGAGATGAGATGAGATGAGATGAGATGAGATGAGATATGAGATGCGGTGCGGTGCGATGAGATGAGATGCGGTGCGGTGCGGGAAGCGGCGGGCGGAGCGCTGCGCCCTCCCCACCGCACGAACCCCGGCCCCGCAGGGCAGCGGCTGCAGCTCCTCGGCCGCGATCACCGAGCAGAGCCGGGTCCCCAGCGCTCCCCTCGTTCCTGCCCCAGTGTTAATTCCGGCAGGGTGATCGGGCTACCGAGCCACGCCAAAGAACTTCACGGACTAAATCACCGTCCGCACCCCGCTTCTCAGCAGCGCAGGGAGCGGGATTGTTGACTTTGCCGTCAAAGTCAATTCCTTATAAAGTTTATTCCTTATAAACACCTTACGGTTGTCTGGTCTGCTTCCTCAACAAATTCTGTAAAGCTGGGTTATTTTATAGATGAAAAAGTTGCAGGTACGGCGTGTGTTTGAATACACTTCTAAAAATCGGCGCAGCATATACCACTAGTGGTTGTTTCAGTTATTGGCCATGGAGCTGGAGAAGACTTCAGCTGTTAACTTGTTCATCTTCTTACTGAAATTCGGATACAATTTTATACTTGTGAGGGAAAATTCCTCTAGTTTGTTGGCATCCATATGTCTTGCAATCCTTAGGCATAGCTGGAAGAATGTCTGCTAGCAGTTTTCTTAGCAGCACTGCCTGTAGCATCCTGCTTGGGTATTTTGGTTTCATAGGCATGAGAAGTTAACTTCTGTGCAGCTGTGCTTTTTTACCCTCTGGATTTTGAATTTTACCTGTAAATAAATATCTCTAACTGTAAAGTTTAACAGCCATTTAACCATCCTTCAATAACTGAATTATGGAATGGTACAATGATTACTCCAGTTTTAATTCTGAAGTTTTGTACTTTATATAGCATGGATGCTTGTTAGAAACACAAAAGGTACTTCTAAACCCCAGTCTTTTGGTGTTTTGAAGGATCATGCATTTATACACATGAATTCATACACATGCACTTTGCAAAATCTGAGGAAAGTAATAGACTGAGTTGTACACAAACTGTAACATCAACACAAAATCCGTTCCACAGAACTTTTTTTCACAGATACAACACGTATTTCAGAAATATCAGATGCTACTACAGGAATTGTTCTCCAATTGTCCACCTTTCCTGAGACTAGCTTTGTCAAAGCCCTGTGCTAATGCTGCAAAATGTTCTGTCAAAGCTTCAAATGTTTAGACTGTAGCTAGTCAGGGCACAGAACTGTGTAGAACTATTTGAAGACTCCTTTCACCCTCACAGGGACCTAAATCTGTATAATTATCTCATTTTGAAAGGCTTGCTAACAGTAGAAAGGTATGCAGATATTTTCATGACAGTGAAGGCAACTGTAGCCTACTTCCAAACTTCAAAATATGAACATTTCCCCTGTCTGTGTGACATTTACAGTCTCGTTCCCCAAATTCTGTCATGCATCACCAACGAATAATTAAGCAGTGTGTTTATCTTCGAGACATACCCAGAACTCTACAAAAGCTAGCGGCAGACACATATGCAAAGAAAGGGTCTTACAGAGAAATTGGTTTTGGTGAGAGTGAGGTCTGCATGAAAAGGTGAGAGCTCAACTCCTGCTCTGCTGAGCTTTCCTGCAGCCTGTGCCCCCGGGTGTATCAGCCCAAGGCGGAAATGTTCTGTCTCTGAATGGCAGCTTTGCCACTGATTGTAGGAAACTCTCACACACAGGTTGGTTTCCTCTCCCGCTTGTTTATTTACCTTGTGAGACTTGGGTGCATGTTTATGTTGTGTCTGTGCACACAGGAACTTCACCTCAGTGAACATCCCCCCTTGTTGTCATTGACATTATTGATGGATACATAGATGCAGAAAAGCACAAATGGGTCCATTCTATGTCAGGAAGTTAAATAAAAGCCCCAGCATGTGAAGATTTTCAGGCAGGTATCTGGAGACAGATACCCAGCTCATCTCTCTGAGCTGTCCTAAACATTTTTAAAAATGCTTTTAGGTGTACAGAAAACACCAGCCACACTAACTGGTATTACTGTGCCTTTATCAGAGGCATCTCTGTCTAAATCCTGTTCTTCAGGAAGTAGCATGGATATAAACTTAAAATAATCAAGAGAACAGTTTTTCTCCTCTAAGTGCTAAGAGATTAATTTTACTAGAAGACTGATGGTTCTTCTGTTGAGATATGCTCACTGACTTGTCCTAAACCAGCTCCAGAAACAACTTTTGTTGTTGGAGTCCAGTTATTGGTGAAGAAGATGTTTCCTTTTTTTATTGAGGATTTTAGTCTTAAATGTAAATTCAGATTACCAATCATGGCATTTTTCTCCAATATGTTCTTTCAGTGGAGAACTACTTTTCCTGTATATGAAAGAACATAACAGCTTGTTTTCTAGCTCCAACTCCCACTGCTTTGATTTGCAATAGCCTGGCAGTTTTGAAATTAATATGCAGCTGCATCGTGGACCCTTGTACCCACAAAGGCCATTAATCTCCCCTGTGGAAGTGCTCTCACATGGGGTTTTAGGACACAGGAACCTCTGGCCTCATGGGCTCCAGTCAGTGGCATCAGACCCGACCAGCTCAGCTCTTGCTGCACTGACTGCTGATCCCTACCAGCTCCATACTGGCTTGGAAGCTTCCTGTTGACTCAGGGAGGAAATGTCTCTTTTTCTCATTGATTGCACGTATTCACATCTTCACGTTGTCCATGGAGCATCCAGCCATTGGTTAGGGTACTATGCTTTGGACAGGAAAAACCCGGCATAAATGCTCCATTTGGTCAGAGGAAGCCTTTAATGGAGGGACTCATCCATGAATCCTTTAATGTGTTGGAAGTTTTGGCATTTAGGCCATACAGGTAACCTAAAGGCAGAAAATGTGCAGAAGTCTCTCAGAGCTAAGCTGCACTGAAACATTAAAGTTTGCTTTACTCTATCTATATATTTTTAATCCTCTACTTTTGAGTGAGAAGTGAAAAAAAAAAAGGGATACAGTAGTCCAGGAGACAGTCAAAGCTGAATGTTCCCAACCTGCAAATTAGAAAGGAATGGTGCCATGAGCACGTAGGAACAGGGACTCTTAGTTTTAGCAGTAATTTAAAAAAAAAAATCTATTTATTTTTCTACCATTCTTTTCAATTTGTTCTTCTTTCTTCCACACTTTCATAATATCTGGTACTACAGAGTTCTCCTCTGGGTTTTTTCCAACTTCTAATTCACTGAGAATAAAAGCCATATAAAGAGAGCTCCCCATATTTTGTCCAAACAGATGCTTCTTCAGTTTTCAGAAATGTTGAGCAACTGTTCCTTTATTTTTTTTTCCTCACTTGATTTGGTGCAGTTGGTACTTAAGATCACAAATCTGAGCAAAGACTGTCCTTCAGGACCTGCACGAACAGACAAAGCAACTTCTGAGAGCCAGCAGCTAAAAACCTTGGCAGTTTTGTGAAAACACTTTTAAAGAGATGTATGGCATGGAATAATTTATGAAGATTTAAAATGTTCTAAGTCCTCTGGTGTAATTGGTTAGGGACAGAAGCCAAAGTGATTCCTACTCTGATTTCAAATCGTGCTTTGTAAGTGATGCATGGCATAGACAAGTTTTGGTGTCCTGGAGCCCTGCATCCACTGTGAGTTGTTGTTTGCTTTTTAGCTACTAGCAGGTGGTTACATAAAATCCTTTTTTCCCCTACAAAGTCCCAAGCATGGAATAGGGTCATTTTTATGCATTCCAGAGCCAGCAGATCCCTGGAGCTCATCGTGGCCCGTGGGGAGGCTGGATAAGGTTGGTCCCCACTTGGTGTGGCAGCCTTTCATAGCTGCCATTCCTCCTCTGAAGGGCTCCTTGTCTCCCCTCTATGGCTGTGTCCACTCAGCCTCTCCTTTTCATCATTTTCACCGAATTTTTGAAGCAGAAGAAAAGCAAGGTCACGGAGAAGCAACTTGTCTGAGCATGTATGTGTGATATGGTGCCTTGAAAGGAAAAATTCTGTTGAATCCTAGCATGTTAACAGTTGCTATTGCCTTTTTTCTTCCTGTTACCTTCCCTTCTTTCTCTTAGTTGTACTTATTAGGAATTGTATTTTTATTTTATTTTATTTTATTTTATTTTTTCCTCTTATTCTGAATGAGGTTGTGACTGGCACTAGTGAGCTTTCTTCAGCTGTGGACAAGAAATAATCTCATGATTTGCACAGTAGGTGGGTTTGAAGAACTCATAGAATAATAGGAAAAAAAATATTTCCTGTCTCAGCATACTTTTCAAAGTTTGTCCTGAAAGCCAACTTTCTTCAAGTACTCTATGGTAATACAAGCCAACCATAATCTTTGGCGAAATAATGTGGTTTTTGCTACTAGAATTGTTCAATGCAGCTAAGTTTTGCTGATTAATTTGGGCTCTTGATCTGCAGCTAATGCATTTCTGTCTCTGGGTGCCTTCTAGTGAGGTGGCTGTGAGCATGCTCCTGAATGATTTTCCAGCTCTATTATCAACCTGAACCCAGGCACAAGGAGTTTGTTTGTTGAATGTAATTTTTGTTCCAGTTTTGTTCCTCTCTACTTGATATTTCACGGTCGAGTGTCTCCTATAACAGCTGCAAGTTTATTTTGCTTAAAAATATTTAATTAAAAATCCTGATAAAGTGAGGATATTGTGGCCCATTTTGGTGTATCCTGCTCTCAGAGCAACCCTATCTAGTGAATGGATGATTAGGTCCTAATGGAACAGCATAAAACTCACTGAAATAATTTGTGGTAGTGCAGATACAGCAAAAACCTTTGCTTTGAAGGGCAACATTTTTGCTGTAACACATTTAATTCATATCCTGAGATAATTTGAATAAAATAAATTGACTATTCTGAAATAAACACCTGTTCACCTACACTTTCAATAGCCACTGTAGGGATGTACATGTCGATAATAAAATGATTACATTTATATAAATCATTGAGTTCCACATAAAAGGAACAAATAATTACTACTCAGCATTGTCAAAAGAGGAAAGCTCCCTGCTTTGAGAAGACAGCAGCTCTACCTCGACATTCATCCATGATAAATGAGCCTCATTTCTGCATTTGTTGGGTGCAGGAGACCTTTATCCTGTGACATTGTTCTATTCCACTGCCATTATTTCTTAATTAGCTCTGTCATCACTGCTTTGGAGCTGGTATATGTTACTGGACAAATTCTGCTTTGACTGAAGTGGGTCCAGTGCCATTTACTCACAAAAGAAATTGCGTTCATTTGTGCCAGGACTTTGCTCAATCCTCAGCTCAGGATTCACTTTCCTTGTTCCTGACAGATGCCGGGAAATAAACACAGAGAGTGAACTTCGGAATGAGAAGCTGCCATTCCCACATCTGTGGATGTGTCACCCTGCTCTCTTCTCCCTTCTCTGTCCTTGCCCTGCCCCATACTCTTCTGGGTTCAGAGCTGCCTGCCAGGGTGGCACAGCTCCTGCCAGCCAGGCTTGTTGCTCGCTCAACGAGAGGTGCTCCTGGGAGGTCTGGCAGTGGCAGCAGGAGCACAGCCCTCCTTGGCCATCCTCAGCCAGGACAGTCCCCTGAGGTAACTGAGAATTAATCAAATTCTCTCTGCTGTGCCTTTTTAAACTTGAAACTCCTGCTGCACCACACTTTGGCTGGGCCCTGGCCCCTCAGCAATGTGCCCAGTCATAAAGTGATGTTCTGGTTCTCAGACAGTCCGTTTCCCACCTGGATTGTGGTAAATAAATTCTGTGAGGTTTAAAATGATATCTTCTATTCTCTGATAATTTGTAATTTAATTTTTTTTGCCAGTGAGAGGAAGGAACTAATCCCTGGTAATTCTAATTAACACAACTCCAATTCTGCATAATCATTCATTTCAGGGATTCTTCCTAGCCCTGAATGGCTGCTCTCCTTTTTGTTTACAGTCAGGGGAATAAGTCAGGCACAATACCTCAAGACAAGGGATTGGCACCACGCAGGGAGCTGTCTGTGGGCTTTTCCATCAGCAGAGTGTGCCTACTGCTGGCTGGAGCCTGGGAAGGGCTGGGGGCTGGCAGAGTGGAGGGGAGCACACAGGGCCACGGCATCAGGCTTTTCGCAGCACAGAGTGGCAAAATGGGCAAGTCTGGCACACTGGAAAAAGTTTGTTGCAAATTTCTGCATTCAGTCTCAAGGCAGTGAGATTTCCTGGAGGAGAGTCACAACAACTGGGCTTTGGCAAATGGCACAAATTAATGGTGGGGATGCTGATGCCTTCCACTCCACCCTGAAGTTAGATTACCCATCTTGAGTTAGTTATCATATCATAAAGTACAATATTTACAAATTCCTTGATCTAGTGTGTGAGCACTGAGGAGATTGACAGCAGCAGAAGCTGCCTAAAGATCACAGGGATTAATAACTGTGAAGGCTCTATCAAGCCTATTTTTTGGTTTTTTTGAAAGTTGATGGAAAGAAAATATTTTTTTCGGGTTGTTTGAATATACTGCCAGATTGTCCCACCACATTCATAAAAGTCCTGGGATGCATCTGTGGATGTTGGAAAGGATAAGGATATAGGGAAGCATACCCAGAGGAACAACCCAAACACATAAAAATCCTGTCTCAAATGTGGCTGAATCATTAATGTTTTCATCAAGATCTCGTATCATGGTCTCCAGCTTGTCATTCAGTCATGGTGTATGTATTTGAACAGTATTTAAATTCAATAAATTCTGGTGAGGCACAAAGTGAAAGGGTTGGAAGCAGTTTCAATCATTCTTGGTAGGATATCTGAGCCTCTAAAACATGAGGGTCACTAATTTTCACAGGCAGCTTCTCCTGATATCTGAACTCTGTGTCCTTCTAGGGTAGTGTTGTGGTATTTATTTAATTTCACAAATACCTATCTGAGAAAAAACATGATAGCACTGTAGAGGATGCTTTAGAATTTCAAAGAAAATCTATACCTGCAAAATGGCACTGCTACATTTGTTTTCCAGAATTAGTTCTCACAAGTGATTTTTCTATTAAAAATGTGAGTTTTCCCTGAATGGTTTACAATGCAGATAGTTAAAGGCAACAAATATAAAGATAAAATAATATAATGATGCTTTGAATCAGTCATATATTACCTGACTGAGAACAAACTTCTGGAGTGCTGCAATTATAGCATCTTCCATTTACTGTAAAATTCAGAAATCAAGACATAGTTTTAAGGTGGAATCACTGCCAAATAACTCTGAACAAAGAGTGTTTCATGTTCCTAACAGCGAATTATGCACTTAGGCAGAAAACTCTGAGAAGATGAACTTTAAAAATGCAGGTTTTAAAGTAGGAAAAAAATAAGAGCAAGCATTTTTTTGGTAAACGTAAAAGCTTTTGCATGAATTCTGAGTCAGGCACTGCAGACAGCAGTTTCATCTATCCAAAAAAGGATAAATATATGGCTGCACTCTTCTCCATATCAAGTTGCCATTTGATTTAATGGAAAGAAGCTCACAAAGAAGCTGCTTGTAGGTCTAGCTGCGAGTCTGGGACTATATTCATGTTTTGATGAAGTTTTGATGTTTTGCTTAATTTCAGAACAGCCTAAAAGCTTTTTTTAATATACATTAATAGATAGTGAATGCACTGTGCCTGTCCACCAGCTTAAAACCAGCTAGAAATCCCAGCTCCCGAGGGCTGAGGGCCTTAGCCTGTAAAAGAAGAGTGCAGGGGAATTTATTTGCCTTACCTACACTTAGCTATAACCAGTGTGGATGTGTTATCTGTTCATAGCTTGGGGGCAGGAGTGGGAACTGTACTGTGAGTTAGCTGAGCCCTCTCACTCGTTCCCTGAAGCTAAATTTTTCTTTCAGTAGACCTCTTCTCCATGGCCTGTGGAGGGATGGCCAGCTCAAACAGGAACATGAATCGTCCCACTCAGATTTAGAATCTCAGTCCTCAAAGATAATGGCACCTGCAGAGAGCACCAAGATGCTGCAATATTCTGTGAAACTATGGAAGTTAGAGGTTCTGGGGAAAGTGATCAGCTGTCCTACTGGCTGATCTCCTGGGAGTTTTTGGATTTTTTCATTATGAACCTCATCTGTGATGGAAGCCAGAGGCTGAAATACTTTTGGAGTCTCCTTGTACAACCTTCTCCTTCAGCTACTCATCTTGTGGGAAGCAGAACCCTTGCACCGACCTCCTGGATGAGGATGGGACTCCCCAAACATGCCCAGATCCAGCTGGTAGCGCTGGGTGGGCATGGGGAATTCCTTCTGATCAATACAGGTGTGCCCTCTCTGAAGGGGTAAATCTGTTCAAAAATGGACTTGAATAGACTGGGTTGGACCATTCTTAATAAAAGAATAAAGTCAATATGTGTGTCTGCACACCTGCAAGTGCACTTGTACATGTGTTATACACGTTCTGTGTGAGTAACAAGCCTAAACCTGTTTTTTGTAAGCACTATATCTTTGGATACTAAATAATTAATCATTTCATCTTACTTTTCAGTAGAGGGCACTCAGAACAAATCCTAGCTCAAAAGAATGTGTAAAAGACACTAAACATAATGCAAAGCATTCATTAAAACTTCTCCTGTGTCCTAAGCCAGGCTGCTGTGTATTTACATCTGTTTCATATGAAAAGCAACTCCATGAAAAGATAAAACTTTTCAAAAGTTGAGCTGTCTCTTGTGCACATTCTTATGTGTTTCACAGCGTGATGCAAGCAAGCTATTAAACTTGGAGAAAAAAACCGTTTGTTCCATTTAATGGATTAACTAGCCAGGGTCTAATAAAAAATTTAACAGCTTTGTAATGAACTGAGCCTGTCCTCTCTTGCCAGATATGATGAATAATGTGCATGGGTCTTGGCAACAGACATCATTCCCTTTTTTGGGACAGATCATTTAAAATATGCAAAATGAAAACATGCAGATTTTGTTTCCAGCAGAAACTGATCCCTGTGTGAGAAGAAAAGGTTCCTGGTTGCTCACTGGCTTTATCCAGCTTTGATACTAGAATAACTCTGCCGAACGCAGCGATCACACCATTACAAAAACAGCAGCGCTGTGCAAAGCTGGATAAGCAATTTGGTAATGTTGCATTTCATAAAGAAAACTGCAGATTCAAATGAACTTTCTTTGAAATAAAATTCAAGGAAAGAATCAACCTGTGCCACTCAGAAGACTTTTGCACGGGGATAAAACAAGAAACAAGTAAATGTAACAAATTTAAGGGATGAAAACTTTGGATATTTTCATAGTTATATAAGAAGCTCCATTTTGCTCAATAAAGAGGAAAAAAGCTATATTTCTTGGGGTTTAGTTCTGTTTTGTTTTTCCATACAAGTATCTAAACTTAGGTTATGTATCTGTAGTTTATAAAATGGGTGTTTTTTATTTAATGCTTAGTAACATGAGCCCACAACTTTTGTACACACAGAAGTGTTCCATGAACACCTGGTTTTTGTTTTGCTATGTTGGCATGGAAATGTGTGTCACCTATTTTGTCTGGATTAAACCCCAAAAACAGAGGAAGGTGTGTTCATCTGTATCTTCATTGAAAAAAACATCAGTCACAGACTTTGACTTATTTCCTTCTGTCAGGGTTTGGGATACCTTTTTTTTGTTTGTCTCTCTGTCTTGGAATTTTTCCCCATTCAAGTTGCTGGGGGTATAATGGGCAAGTGATTAGTTACTGGAAAGCCATAATGGGGGTTGATTAAGATGGGACAAAGAGGTGACCCTGAGATGGGTGTGGCTGGCTAGCCTTTATCTGGGATTCCCTGATAGCTGGGATTGTTTCCCCTTGGAGGGGGGCAGGGATACTGGGACTGGGGACAAGATAAAAGAGAGCCAAGCAGAGCTGGAGGGTACCTTCTTTGCTCCTGGACACAGAGGAGAGGGAGAGAGACTGCTTGGAGCACCAGGAAGAATCTTCCTCCACCGTGGGCTTCCGTTTTCAGCTGTGTGTTTCTACCAACTCTCCACCGTCCACTCCANTATATATATAATTTTTTTTTTTTTCATAGCATTGCCTGAAAGCTCCTTGATTCCAAACTTTTGCCAATTCGGAGGGAAGGGGGTTACATTCTCCTATTCTAAAGGAGGCTTCTGCCTTCTTTAGCAAATACCTGTCTTTGAAACCAGGACACCTCCAAAGATAATTTTATACCTTTTTATAATTTTTTAACCATTTTCTTTTAATCCTTGCAAAATGCTAAAGCTGCTGTTTATCTACAGATTAGGTACACCAACACAGCAAATTTCCTTGTAGCTTTCCCAGCGGGTGATCCAAATTTGATCTGCTGGTGAAGGTGAAAATTCTATCTTCATGCTAATTCTTCACTGGACATAATTTATTGCAACCTGGCCATGCTGAGGTAATCTCCAGCACAGTTTTTTAGGCCAAGGGACAAGGAGCACTGATATTTGCTGTGTCACTAATATGACACTGCCCTACTGTGCTAGTGATGGTTTTCTATTAAACTAGCACTGGTAATCTGGAGACTTCCCGCTCCATTAATATTCCATTCCTCCAATACTTTCACAAGTGTGGACATATGCAGGAGCCTAGTGTTTTCAGTTCAGAAATGCGAAGAAAGCAAAACTCTCCTAGAAATGCAGCACTTTAAAATTAAAATTTCTTTAATTTCTTGCTCTTTCATGGAAGATTTTGTTCCTATGAAACAGGCCTGTAATATAAATCTGTCAAAAAAAGGAAAATGAAGATTTTGCTTGCAGTCATTGTAAAGGTGTAATTTTTACCATTTAAATTGGAGCTTTTGCAGTTGATTCCTTTTTTCTGTTAAAGTGGAACTCAGGGGCCTAAGTAAGGATTGTTGACCCTTCACTGTAGGCCAAGTCCCAAAATAATGAGAGTACCGATGTCCTGAGCCTTGCAATGGTCAGGACCCTTTGTGGCTCTGTCTCCATTGCAAAATGTCTTTAACAAATCTTGGTGGAAGAATAGGCTACAAAAGGTTACAAACCCAACCACTATCTGAATAATTTCAAATTTTAAAAAAATGGCTGCTTTTAGTGTATTTTAAGGGTGAAGAAAATGGGGAGGGGAGAGGAGCAGCCACTCTTTCCAGAAGCAGTACCTTTTTTGGGTTTTTACGGGGTTTGCATTGTAAAAAAACTCTGTTGGCTGTTCTGAAACAACAGCCTTTTTATACTGTAAGAAGTATGCACTAAAACAGTTAAATTTTGAATTTCAGTGCTTAATCTTTTCAAAATTGTATTTAATTTTATTAATATGTTTCCTGACCTTCAGAGTCTACCTGCTTCCCTACATCTGTTCAGTACCATGCCCTATTTTGGTTACACTGGGATTTGTTTACTTTTTCTCCTTCTGTTCACAGAGGACTTTGATTTCATGGGTTTTTCATTTGAAGCAATGATGTTGGTGCATAGTGGGGTTTTTTATGTTCTGGGCAGTTCAGCACTTTATAAATATTTGTTGATAAAGGTTGTTTTTATTTGTTTGGTTTCTGGATCAGTTACCCACTCATTCATCTTTTCTTCAAGAAGCTTCCCAGGTCTTTGTCATTTGCTGTGTTTTCATGAGGATGCGGCACTGAATTTTATGTTTGGTTACCTATGGAGGATTTTCTTAGGGAAAGA
>VYZT01004807.1:0-41584 GCA_013400735.1 Pomatostomus ruficeps | reverse complement strand
AGACCAGGCTGCTCAGGGCTTCCCCAGCCTGTTCCTGAGGAACTCTGAGGATGGAGCTTGCACCACCTCTTTGGGAAGCCCACTCCAAAACTGGATTGCCCCATGCTGCTCACAGGGCAAGGCATGGAAACTCCTTGCATAAACTGCACATAGAGCCTTCAAGGTTTTAAAAGAAAAACCCAAAAAACCTGAAGAACAATCACTATTTAAAATGTTTTGTTTAAAAGCCAATTCCCAAATTCATCAAGGGACTGCTCAATACTTTTAACAGACCGTTTATGAAAATTCATAAAGTTGAAATCCAACTAAAAATTCTCATCTAATTGTCTGCAGATGGAGACAGGTTTGAAGTACTAAGAGAGCTTAATGGGAAAAAGATTTTCCTACTACCAAACAGTCTGAAATTAGTAGGAAAAAAATGAGGTCCCACTGGTGGCCCTGCCACTTCCATTCATTAACCTCTCAATTTCAAGTTATTTAAATTTTAGCCTTATCTTGATGAAAGGAAACCCTTCTCTCTGCAGCATCACTGTGGTCACAGCAGGTTTATTCTCAGGGCAGGATGGAGGTGAGAGCCAACGAGCTCTTTCGTGGTGTCAGCCCCTCCTGGTCCCAGCAGCCTGTGCTGTCCCAGCGCTGAGTGTCCCAGAACTCTGAATTCTGAGACAGAACTGACCCCTCTGTGACCCCTTCGCTGGGGACAGTCACATTTAGCTTCTGCTCAAGGGACTCAGCCCACAATCCTGTATTTAATGAAATACATCAGTTCAGCACTCCAGAGAAGGATGGGAAAGCGAGGGAAAGGCTCTGCACTTCACTCAGCTCGAATTAAACAAAAATCCCATTTCAGCCCCAGACAATGTCTGATCCACAGGCCACAGCTTCACATGAAGGAAGGCAATAGAACCACAGCAGAAGCACAAACTTCAAGTAGGTTCAGGGAATTGTACTCCAAGTTTCCCTGGTAATTCTGCAATTTAAGTCTCTTTATCCAAGCATTTCTTTCTCCCTTCTACTTTGGGGAACAGTTCACATAAGACAGATTCATCCACAGTTCTGAGCTGCCACTTGTAAATAAGAGTCCATTTAAAAAATGATTTATTTAACAGGATATAAGAAAAATCCAGCCTTCCTCATTTCTCATCTTCTCAAGGAGCAGCATCTACTGCACTCCAACATAATCCTGTAAAAGATAAACCCACTTCCATTCCATTCATTTATCTTTACCTCCAAGATAAAGAAGCATTGCTGGTCACAAACTTAATAAAATGGCTCATCTAATCCCAGACAGCCCAAGCAATGAGAAAAAAAAAAAAAAAAAAGGAAAAAGAGGCTTGTTGTGGTAGATACAGAACTGAAGGGTATCTTGTTGAAGTCTGGATCTGAGAATTTACATGGACAAGTAATTGCAGTCCAAAGCAAAAAGGGGAACAGAAAAATTAACTGGTTCAATGAATACATGAAAAACTCACTCAGAATGGATTTTTTCCTTTTAAGCTCACCTTTGAAGAAAGGGTTTCAGGTGATGTTACTGAAAGGGTGAACAGAAACAAAAACGCAATCTTGAAACAGATTTAATCACAGTGTTTGGATGCTCAGAGACCTCTTCACATTTTCTTCATTACTTAGAAGCAACAGAATAATGAGCAAGCAATGAAAAAATATAATGGACACCAAAGGTAAGACCCAGTTTGTGAACACTGGATCCTGACTCAGCAGATGAGCTGACCGAGGCTTCTGCAGCCAAACCCACAAGTTGTTTATCTCCCTCTCTGGAAATCTCGGCGCCTTTAGACACAGTTAGTGGCAGCTCTGCAAAACCTTTTAAATGGCACTGGGAGACCTTTCAGAGAAATGATAAACTGATCCAGAAGAACTGGAAGGCTGAGCCACTGACAAAACCCACACAAAGCCCCCAGACCCTGGAGCCCACTCCTGTTCCCACCAGAGCAGGGAGAAGCAGCTTTCCGACACCCAGCTTTCAGCATCTCATTCTAGTGCATTTCTTGGACTTTCCTGCTCTTTTTCTCAAGTATGAAAGACTGCCACGTTATTCTCTGAAGGCCTCTGACAGTGGTAAAGCAATTTTCTCCATAAATCATTGTAATGCTAACGCAGCAGTTTACAGGCTCATCTTTAAAAGAAAGCCTTTCCATTTACTGCCAGGGCCAGCAGAGGGAAGGGGAGTTAAGCTCTGACAACTGCTCTGGCTGGGGGCTTAATAAATGGGAAATTTATTCTTTGGCCCAGTTCTAACAAAATTCAATATACTTGTGCAAACTGTGTAAATACTTTGTACTCAAGAGAAGTGAGTGTATTAAAAAGCCATTTAGCATATTGAGATACAGGCACATTCATGCTGCAAGCGTGCTGAACTCCCCTGGATGTTACAGCAAAACCGAGTAACCTGCAACAGCAAAGCCTCAAATGTGCTGTCCCCGAACATTCCTCTTGATAATCTGCTGTTCTTGAAGAAAATAAGGGAAAAAGGTGAATGGGTTGAAATTTTCCTGGTTTGTTTCCTCATTCCAGAAGGCAAGTGGAGCTTTCCTAAACATTTAATCAGAATTTTTTTAGTAACACAACACACATGTTTACAGTACGTTATTAGTTCACAGAAAGTGCAGACATCCACAAACGTTCTCACCACAAGGCCCTCAGGAGGGTTTGCTGCTGCCCAGTTCCAGGATTTTTCCAGCCTATTTGTACACAGCCTTTAATTACGCTTTTCACCCCGTTAGCATAAACCCAATTTAATTTCACTGCTAAACATCAACGTTCTGCAGATAAGGAATGTGTACATCTTTCTCCTTCATGGAATTAAAGGTAATAAACCTTAGCAAGCTGTTTAAGGCAGCAGATCTTTTGGAGTCCTGTCTGTGAACTTCATGCGGGGTTAAAGCAATGAAACCAAACACTCTTGTGTTCTGTCCATCTGTGACAGCAGCTTGTTTAAAAAACCCAACCAAACTTTAGTGCAAGGAAGTTTAACTTCCGGTCAATTCTACTTTTATTCCTAAGTATACTTAAAATACCCCTTTAAAACACTTCTTTAAAAATTTATTAAGATTTCTTATGGATTAGTCTTGTATTAACTCTGTACTTAAATCCATTTGTCTCACCAGCAACAGCGGAACACCGAGACTCACCTTCTGCCATTTCATCTCTGCTTCTTACTGCATGCCCAGGAAAACCCTTACAGTTCAGTGTCGTGGACCAAACAAACACTAAAACTTTCAAAGCACTTTAAAAGCATCGTTTCACTCCTTAAGCACCTTAACGTGGCTCACCTCTGGATACCTAAGAGCTGCTCTTATTTCAATCACTTTCACAGACTCTGAACTTGAGGCCATCAGGTTAAATGGAAAAAAAAGGTGAACATGGACTGTGTTAGCCAACACATACCAAGTGTAAATTCTCTATTAACAAATTCTGACTTTGCAGGAACTGTTGGAAAGGCCAGAAGCCAACGAGAATAATGGCAGCAACACGTTTGGCAAAGCTGCTTTACCAAAGCACCTCAGGACGTGCTCACATGTGAACAGTCTCACTCAGCCCCCGTGCTCAAACCCCTAAAAACTTCTCTAAGGCTTTGATAAATAAAAAGCATGAGCAGGGCAGAACACTGACTTGGGAACTGAGTTATTTTCTGTAAAATGAATTCGATTACCAATTCTAGGACTGGCTCGGAAGAAGGCGTCACTGTATCTTCGTTATAACAGTAACATACACACCTTTCAAACACATATTTCACCCAAGAATTAGAATGCCTTCAAACAGGAGTGTGATTTACTGTCCTTCCAGCATTTTCTAACCAAACACCACCGAAATGCTGCTCTTGCAGAATGCCAAGGAGAAGAGAGGGCAAAGGAGCTCAATCCAATCGGTGCTGAGGCTGGGGAGCTTTGTCTCCGTTCAGAGATTCCCATCTGCATTTCCCTGCAGCTGCTGTGAACCCAATCAGTGCAGGTTAAACACACGGCAGCCCTGATTGCTGTGCTCTGACCCCGAATCACTCAGACATTATCCATTCCTGCTCCCCGTTGCAGGGGTTAGGGAATCACTGCTGCTTTCAGCACAACACCTGTGCTGTGCCACACACGCCTCCAGCTTCCTCACACAGTGCTGATTTCTTGGGGACCCTCAACAAATACTCCAGCTCCTCTGTCACCTTCTGTGTGGCCCCTTTGTCAGGCACCAGATGAAAACTCAGAAAACCCAAATTTAATCTATCTGTCTTGTCAACATAATGTTTTTTCCAGGACCTCATGTACAGCCCTGATGGATTTCCTGCTCCCCATATATAAAGCAGGGATGATACTACTTCCCTCAAGAGACTCCTGTGAACGAACATTTAAATTATTGGAATGTGCTTGCAGGAAGCTGGGACAGGCCCTGCACATCCACCATGCAGGAAAGATTTCCTAGTTAACGCATTCCATCGTTTTTGGTTTTTTTTGGAGACACATTTCATAAACAAAGCACAGCTGGTACCAAGCGGGGCTCCAGGGAAGGGCTGAACCAGAATGGGGAATTACTTCACTACTTGTGCTCCTAATTGGTACTTTTTATCCATTATGGTCATTTCCTAAAACCCATAGAACTGTGTGTACTGTGGGGCTGGGCTTTGGTGGACATTTCCATCACTGCCCCTGGAGGGCTCCAAATAAAGATCCACTTTGATATCACCTCCTGTGCTAAGAACTGCCTCGAGTTTCATTGCCAGGCTGGGGAAAGGCAGCAGTACCAAGGATAACGTGCTCAGTATGGGTTACAAAGTCACCCTCAGGAGCCCAGAGCCCCGCACAGCCCCGGAGCCGCGTCCTGTCCTACCTGGAGACGATGCTGGAGCCGTTGTACAGGTCGCTGGCGTAGGACAGCGTGGCCAGGGGCCGCACCGAGTTGTAGCGCGTGAACTTGGACAGACACTCCTGGAACTCGTCCAGCTGGCTGGTGGTCCTGCTGTCATCTAGGAAGGGACAGTGACAGTGCAGAGGGCAGAGACAGAGTGAGAAAACAGAGTCAGCAGTGAACACAAAATCAAAGGGTGTGTGCCCACACGGTGCTGCCTGTGCTGGGTACCCGGGGAGGATTCCAGGCTCTCTCGCACCCCCAGCACGCTCTGAGTGCATTATGAGCTGCTCAAAGCACAAACGAAGAAGTCTCCACTGCAATGCTGGGTGAACCTACCACACTGAGAACCTGCCTAGCAGTCAAATACAACCTTCCTGCACACTCAGAGCCCGTGGGCCATACAGACTAGTAACAGAAAACCTTTAAGCACCTCAAAATGCACTGCAAAGGACATGTCTCGTTTTACAGAATATATTCCTTCCCTTGTTCTGTTACAGTATGTCTACAGTTGGTATCTATTACATTCAAACTGCTTTTAGTAAAAACTACTTCTCTTGTCATTCCAAAAGTAACAGAGCTCAGGGAGAATCGTTTCAGGCCTGGAGAAGGAAGACAAGCATGGAACCAGAAGGCTCCCTGTACTACAAGTTTTGTGAGAATTATGACCTTCAGCAGACAAGGTGAAATTGAGCCAGCTTGAATAATGATGATAAATATTCTGTGGGAAATGGCAGAGTTTACTACAAAAGTTAAAAGTCAATTGCAGCGTAGATAGTTGAAAGTCATTCACTGAATTCTCGGAAGTTCCCAACTTTTCTTGGTAGGAACAGAATTTTATTCAAACCATTTGAAATCTCAGTATTTTGTAAATAAGGAAAGATTCCGGACTTACAGAGATGCCTCACAGGCAAATCTGGGTTCCCAATACAATCACATATCCACAGCCAAACTTTAGGTGGCACCTCCAGGCTTTGTAATGACCCCCAAATTTGCAGGAATTCTCATCCTCCTCCTCTAATGCTTCCCCTCTCACCTGCTCTTTGCACCAGTGCATTTTGGGGTAACTGCAGCTCCACTGCTGCTCTACAGGTGCTGCTCACCTTGTCTCCTGTTCCACCCCAGCACCCTCGGCAGCAGCACAGAGACCACACACACACACCAGAGATCAAATTCCACCCTCTGGTTAAGCTGGCCTTGTCTGCAGCACGAGGAAATAACACGATCCACTTACTAGGAAGGCTTGGAAATACTGGGGTGAAGAAAGAGAGGCTGATGTAGAAAAGCAAAATCCAGCTGTGATTTCTTGTGGGAAAACACAGAGAATAATCCTTTCTGCACTCTGGTAATTCCTTGCCATCAGAAGTTATTATCTCTACCCTTAGAGGGCATTTTGAAGTGTCCCTCACACGCACTGTTTAATGTTTGATGGCATAAGGGATCAGTGAGGGCCGGTAATTAGCATGTTTGGGGGTACCAGCATATACATTATCCACGCCAGATGGATGAAAAGGGGCAAAATGAACAAAGTGCTGCTCTGAATTAACATCATCAGCACCCGACCACTGCAGGAAACAGCCTGAGAAGCAGACAAACATCAGTGAGTGTTTTTCAAAGACTGTGTTCTCCTTCGGCACTGTGATAGGGACAAATAGCTGCTACCCTTCCATTTCCCTCATTTAGAGATCAAGCACACAGTCCCCCTATAATTTATTCTCTCTATCTGCCTGGAAAGCTGAATATTATTTCTCAAGGCATTTTCCCATCAAAGTGCAAGGCCATTTGATAATTACAGTAATATTATGTCTCCACTCCCTACTCCAACAGGCAGAGGCACTTCTTGCAGAAAGCTTTAAATCCACATTAAATCCTATTTAAAATGTGTCAAAATGCAGGGATGACTTAGGAGAGGAAAACTTAATCAAGTATCTTAGGTTATCCCTTATTTAGGAGCAAACCTGCACTTGCAAATCCTCCGCTCTTGGTGCGGCTGACACACATGAATACAAAAACCCCGTTTCGCTGCATTCATATTTATAGTTCCAATTATGAAGAAAGATGCCTTCTACAAGGGAATGCTGGGAAGAGCCCCATTTGTTACCCTTGGTTAATAAGTTTTATTTTTACATAAACACAGTTATGCATCAGCAGGACAGCGCTGCATGAAAACACGGCAGTGTGATCTGTGAGGAGCCACATTCTGCCCAGCGCCTCACAGGGAGCTGCCTGGGCACAGCCAAGGGGCTTCTCCAGCCCCTCCGACCCTGGAGTCACCTCCCAGCACACTGCACTCCTTGTTAAATCACTTTGCTGTGCACGAGAAGTGAGTCAGTCCGTGCTCCGAGGCAGGCAGAGGATGGAGACACTTTTAAGAGCGAGTTCTCTTAAGACGTGCTGCACCCTTTCATTTCGAGCCTTTTAGTAATTAGTTGTAAAATTACTTTTTATTTATTGATTTTAAAGGGACTAAAACTAAATTCATGGAGCAGAAAAAAGCAGAGGTTTCTACCCCAGCAGCTTTGGGAGGTTGGTCCTTGCCTCCCAAGGTTATAAGCAAAGACTCTCTGCTGCAGCAGCCTCTGCTGGTTTCCTCTCATCCCTGAGCAGAGTCTCCCACCCCAAGGGCTGGCTGCTCTCCCTGCAGTCTGTCACACTCCACAGGGGCTGCAGCTCAAACCTTGGCGCTGCAAATCTCCTGCCTGCCTCAGTCCATTGCCTGAAGCCCTTTCTGCCAAGCCGGTTTCTCCTCCAGAGGGGCTGCAGAACAACGCTCCTCACCCTCAAGGCACAGTTATTTGACCCTCTCATTCCTTAAGAGAATCTAGGGTGCAATTAAGACCCATGCCTCCACTAGGCAGCAATTACTCTAGCTGCTGTCACCCTGTTACTCAATTATGAATGAGGCAATCCAGGCAATTTTGAAAACAGCTTCTAATTCCACAAAACAAGCCTTAAATCTCAGGTGTGCCCCACGGGACAGCAGCACTGCTGCACACTCAGCTTCTGTAGTCCACGCCATTTGTTAACCAAGACGCAATCGAGACAACAAAGGATAACCTCCAAGTGTCCTCTTGCATGCTAAACACAGGAGAATGGACCAATTTCTGTTCCTACCTCTGCAGCATTTCAACAGCAATGTTTCTAAACGCTAAATTCTCCACATCTAGTGGACACAACTCAACCACCGTGTCCAGGCGTTCTCATCTTCACAACAGGCACCAGAGAAATTGTTTGTTGTGGGCTTTGCCCTTCACAGTCAGGGATTACAAAGCAATTCATGTGCCCCTCCAAAGTGACAGGATTAGGTTTTCCAAATTTAGCAACTTCAAAGATTGGTCAAGAACAGCAGAACGGGATGATCTGGGTAACACAAACACGTCCAGCTGCGTTCCCGTGCCAGGAAGAGTGAAAGCTGCTCTCTCAGAAGCAAAGCTTTCCTCAGGACTGGGCACTGCAGCAAGGAGCTGGGGTCAGAGGGGGAGGCCAGGCGAGCACTCACCCGAGACACGAGTCATCCTGGTGGAGAAGTAGCACTGCTCCAGGTCCTCGAAGTGAGCCGTGAGGCGCTTGCGCCGCGACGCCAGCGTGCTGTTGTACCACGGCTGCTTCTTGGTCTGCGTGGAGAGGGGAGAACACTTCAGAAGGGCAAAAGCCAGGCCTGGGTGGCACTTCTGTAGATTTTACCCCGTTTTATAAACAGTTATACAACATATGCGAGAGGTTAGAAGTGTAAAATGAAAAAAATGAAGAATCTTGGTACTGGCAAAAGTTATTTCTTAGGGTCCTATGCTGCACCTTTAACGTAACAAGAATTCCCTGCTTTTAGACAGTTTTTGTTTCCCGAACCTCAGCAAATTCAGTGATTCTGGCCTCACACAGGACAGGCAATCCCAGCCCTTGGGGAGTCCTGTCTTGCATTCACACAGATAGACAGCAGAGGCCACCTTCCAGCCTCACAAATCAAACAGACTCTACAACAAATACTCCCCAGCTCCCTGGCAGACAGCTCATTTAAAAGAGAAGGAGGTGTTTATTTTAATGAGTTGGTTACTGAATTATTTCTTTTGAAGCAACTCAGTAATTCTCTGTAAAACTAAGCAAATAAAGAGAGGAGCAAAAGACAGCATGAAGTTCAAAGGTTAATTGAAAAGAAGTTCATGAAACTCATCCTGAAAGCCAATTCCCAACCTACCCAAACAGTAGCAGTGAGAGGCAGGAGCAAAGCATTTAAACTCCATAAGTAATCTTTCCTCCCGCAGCAAGCACAGAAAATGCAGTACTTACCACTGGAATCACAAGGGATGAAAAGGAATGAAACCCTCTACTACACAAGGAGCACAAAGAGCTCCTGCTTTCGTTTCTGCTTAGGGAGTCTCACCCACCACATCTCAAAGCTGAATTTTAAAAGATTTAAGAACCATCAAGCTCTCTAACAAACAATGTTCCTGCGCAAGTACAAAGTTCTTAATGCTACTCAGAGGCACCAACAAAACCCACTTGGTGCACAGCTCCCCCTCAATCCATGCAGGAGAACAGCCTGTCCTCACTACAGCCACCCACCAAGCCAACAAAACAATGCTTTCAGCCCACTCACTGCTGTTTGTACCTGTGTGAACAGCAATCTAACAGTTTAGGAAAAAAGCAAACCCCAAGCAGTGAAACCTCCAAGACACCACGCACTGGCACCGTGGCTCACCCCTGTGGTCTTCACGGTTTGGTTCCTCTCAGAAGCAGCTCCACCCTCAACACACAGCTCTGGGAAGGGCTCCTACATCAATACCTTTCAAGGACCATTTTCTAAAATGTCACAGCTTTAAAAAGTGCTTAACAGAACACTCCTGCAGCCCCTTCCTTTAAGGTTTGTGCAGCAGCCTGCCCCGTCTCCAGTCTCAGCACAGCAGCAGCAATGTGGGCTCAAGACAACCTCAGGCAAAGAACCAGCGCTTCTGTCCCAAGGCAGACTGCCTAACCATGAGTGACATAACCCAAAGCAAAGCTGCCAGATCCCAGTCCCCACGGAGATGGAATCCATCCTGGGTGTGTTTGCCGGCTGTGCCACTCCCTGCTGGGTCTCCCCAGGAAGGTCCCCGTGGAGCAGGTCTCGGGCTGGCCCACGGCAACCCAGCTGTGCTGAGAACCACGCAGGGAGCACGAACCCACTGTCATCAGAGCACCCCGGCTAAGCCTTCAATCCCTCCTGTTCTGCCAAAACCCAGATATTCAGTTTCCATGAGCCCTGCTCCCTGGCTGCTTTCTAGGCAATGCTGGGCAACAGGAGGCAAAAATAAGGGAAGAGCGAAAAGATACCCAGGCAATTCTTATTCAATGGCTAAAACTCCCCTAGCTGAGGGCGTTAGTTTGGGTTCCTCTGTTACCACGAGTGATTTTACTGTCTGAACTCCACCAGATACTCTGAGTCCTCTAACAACTGTGGAAAAGCTTCATAGCTGCACACAAACTCCTCATTTCTAGCAGAAAACAGGTACTGCCATTAAACACTACCTGCAGAATTCCCCAGGGTCCCAGTGACTTGTCCACTATTTACTTCTGGAGCTCAGCTGCTGGCAGAGAACTGTCNCCCAATATATGATTTTTGCAGTGACTGACAATTAGAGAAAATCCCCATGAATTAATTTATATTCTTAAAACTATTTTTATGGTAAAGTCGTGCTGAAATTAGACTACCTTTGAACAGAAGTGTTTACCTTCAAGAGTTCTCTTTGAACTCCCCATCCAAACATTTATTAAAGTTTAATTTGAAAATTTGTACTTGAGAGTACAGATCTCACACTCTTGAGGACAAGAAATCGCAGCTGAGGACAGGAGAGATTATTCTCACACAAATAAGGCTGTCATGTGGAATGACTAGAAAGTCAAGGCTGTTTGTTTTGGGAGCTCACCAGCAGGATAGCTCTGCTATTAATTCTGGCTTTGAATAGGAAATACTGAGACAAGTAACATCCGTGGAGAACAAACACACCGAAGCACATCAGAATCCTGAACATAAAACCCCATCTACATCTCACCTGCTCTCTGAAATGCAGCAGAACCACAACTCCTCTCTGTTCAGGCAAAAACCCCCAAAGACCAGAGTACAGGAGCAACAAGCATTTCCCCACAGACTAATAGACAGAATTTTCTAATTGCCAATTATCTACCCAGCTGCAAACCCCGAACCCTGCACACAAACCCGTGTGCAGCAGCTCAGAACCCAGGGGTTTTTCCTTCACATCAAATAGGATCCAGCAGCACTTTCCCCTGTTCGTTAACCAGTGTGATGCTGTGGGTGCCAGGCAGGGTCCAGCAGCACCAGAGAGCACCCAGGGCACAGCTGGGACTGACCCACAGCCCGTGGGCCCAAACAGGAGCTGTTTAACCCTTTCGGAGCCGTGAGCTGGGGGTCAGTGGCAGCTCCCCTGCCCAGCTGAGCTCCCCGAGCTGCAGGACTCCAGCAGCGCTGTCTGGAATTCGGGGACAGCGTGGATCACAGTTTGGAGGCTGCCTGCCAAACAGCTCCATTCCACCTGCACCTCCCGACCCTCTGCGTGAATTTATGGTGGTTGGAAAGGCCCTGAGGAGGACAAATGACACAGCTGTGTCTGGAGTTTGGGGTTTTTGGGAAGTCAAGCTTGATCTATCTCCAGCTATTGGAGCCAATGCAAAGGGTCAGGGATTTACCTCCCTCCCAGTGGAGGATGAAGAGCAAACCACATCCCCTCTCCCACAGAGGGTCAGCTTTGAGAAAGCAGCCGATGTCTCAATCCATTCCAGCAGGGCTCTCTCTCTCTCTCACAACTGGGCACAATCCCTCCTGCAGCTGCAGCTGCCCACACACCTAATCCAAAGCATTTTCCAGGCTGCAGCTGCCCAGAGCCCTGGAGAGGGATGAGGGTGCACCTCAGCCCTGCCCAACCTCCCCGTTCACCCTCCCACCCGCCCTGTGCAGACGTACATAAATATAAATATAAATATATCTATTCTCTTACCTGAGAGCTGCCACTGAAGCCTGGGGGCTGGCTATACTCCGTGGAGTCAATAATACTACTGCAAAAAAAATAATAAAAGAAACAGTCTGCTTAAATCGCTGCACAGCCATCCTTTATCGTTTTTAACCTGTTTGCTATTCCCTCCTTGACACTCTGCAGCATACTTGCCTTTGAAATCCATTTTACAGACAGGGAACACAAGGTTATATTTTGTTTGGGGGTTTGGGAGAGGGATTTTTTTAAATACAGAGCTTTCCTAGAGCAGAATGCTGTCACACACAATTATGGGTAGTGCAGTCGAATAATTTCTAATTAGAATGCAAAAGCATATCTTTCATATGAAATATGCAGCACAAGACAGTCTGAAAATAACATGCTACCATTGCTTTTCCATTTGTTTAAAAAAAAAAAGGAAAAAAAGAAGTTTAATGCTCTGGCACTTGAATCAACACTGGGAAGGGAAAAGCGAAAGAAATCAGTGTAAGACAGACAGTAGTTTAAACAGAGACACCTAATGAAATACAGAAATAAACTAAAAAAGATACTGACAGCCAGGATTACTATTATTAGAAAACACTACACCATATTATAGTGTCTATAATGACACAACATCCTTCGTAAATCACTGTTTTCAAAACAGCATAGACATGCAAGCTCAATGGAACTGAACTCTCAAGAGTGAGAAAAGATTTCCTGATCCGAGCAGAAAGCAGGTGGTTCAGTGTCCTGGGACATACAGGCAAACAGTTCAGCTCGCACAGTAAGACACCAGAGCCAGATTAAAGCACATTTATCACTCAAATTTCATATTCTTCCAGGACAAGTAAAGATTAGCGTACAAGAACAGAAATTTATTGATTATGCAGAACACATTATAAAATTCACCATGATTTGTTTCTAAAAAAGCTTTTAACTGCCTTGCTTCTGCTGTGTCATTTGACTTGGGCAGAGAAGAAACTACCTGGGATCATTACCTGGGATCATTATTCTCATGATTCTCAGTTTTACCTATGAGGTAACCTTAGAGTTTCAGTATTGTCTGGTGAAGCTGCAGGTTCCTTTAAAAAGCTGCCAGAGCCCTGCTGTAGGTCCTGGTTTTGTCAAAGGTGGTTGCTGCTCATGTAACAGCTGCCAGAACTTGTGTGCAAACTCAAAAATCCTGGCCATAAACAAATTTCTTTGGTTGGAATGCCAGGCAGGGCACCTGTAAGCTGGGATGAAAGAACCAATCGTCCCAGTGCTCAAATATTTCTCTGAATGTTCCCAAGCTCCCCTGGAAGTGGAGGGCAGTGGAAACAGGAGATGAGAGATAATCACTGATGAGACTTAAAAAATTAACTTGGAAAATGAGATTGATTGGGCTTCTGTTCCAGGCAAGACAAAAGCTGCAAACAAAGAAAACCTGAGGGATAAAGATCTTTATTTGCTGCAAGCTATTGTAAGGCAGCAAACAGCAGAGCTGTTTCAGGCATGGCTGGGGACAATGAACTTTAAATTAGGATGTGGCTGCATGAAATAATGAACCGTGGACAGCGGATCCTGCCAGGAACAGCAGGGATAACACATTCGGAGGGAAGCAATGAGAGCGCTCCGCTCGGAGACAGGTACAGTGGCAATTAACAGCAAACACAGGGGCCTGCAGTGCCTGCTCTCCTTGTGCCGCAGGTTGGCGGCTGATGCAAAACTGTCAAGGTGCAGGCGTCATCTCCCCAGCCAGAACACAAATCCAGAGACCTCTCTGTGCCTGTAGCTGGGTTAACTCCCATGTGCTTGAATGTTTTTCCTTGCAATAAACAGGAAGCAAGTAATCAGAACACTGCACAAGTGCCCTCCAAGTGCTTTTTTAAAAGCTGCAGCATTAGGTTCAGTTTGGAAATTCAGCTACACTGATATGACATTTAAAAACCCAGAACAACAACAACAACAAACAACAAGGCAGCCCACAGACTATAAATCCCATTACAGGGATGGGAGGAGGTAATTAGAACAAATGGAGGGGAAGGAGGATCAGGGTTTCAGTAACTGAATCAGAGTTACCAAGCAACTCATTTCTGGATCAGAATTCTCCCTCCAACTCCCATTAGTGATTGTTTGTCATTGCTGTTGGTGCTGGGTAGCGTCACAGGGAAGTTGCTTTTTGCCATCTTCTGTTTGCAGCATTTACTGGGAGCAAAAAGCACCCCCGCCCCTGCTCAGGAAACGCATCCACGGAGCTGTTTGTTCTGTTCCCCTCTCGCTCTCTATTAGCACAGGAACCAAGCAATGCTCCACGCTGTAAACAAGCACGCTGCCATTACCCAGTTGAATATTTCATCACGCCCTGTGCGGGCACAGGAGCGAACACGTGTTTCCCGCAGCCAGGGATGTGCTGAGCATCAGGGCTGCGCTGGGCTGCTATGCTAAATAGCCTCTGAAGGGAGCTGGGGGGAGGCAAAGTAATTTCACATTTTGTGGATGTTAAGAATGGGGAGGAAAAAAGCTACAAACAATGAAAAGAAAGAGAAAATTAATGAAGCAAGCCTGTGATTTAGAGGAGGCAGATGAATAAGGGCAAGTCACCAGAGACCAGATAAAACTGAATTCCAAAGAACTCTATTTTCTTGAACTTTAAATTCAAAGGCTAAAGAAGTTTTCTTCGTCTGAGCACTGGTCTGTGATAACCTTGTGCGGTTTATAAGGCACATTAGTAAAGTGTTATACAATTACATTTCATTAGCAGTGTGTTAAGTATGTTAAGCTATATTGTGATTTAAATACACCCTTTTAATTCACTGATAAGCTAAAGAGCCTCTGCAAGTTCAATATAATTTTAACACGGAAGGGAATCCATCCCAAACTGTATTTGTATTTCACCCTTAGTGCTTCATGGCATCTCTAAAATGCACTCTGGAGATTAAATACTTCAGTTAAGGGAAGTGAAAAAACCCAGCGCATTTTAAAACTCCTATCAGCTGCTCAGCAGCATTCTTGCCAAGGAGAAATGCTGGTGAGATATTCTTCAAAACTTACACTTAAGGTTGAAAATAAAATTAGTTTCAGGTGGTAGACCTTCCTGGAATCTGATTTCTGGTAATTCACACCAATGCAATTACTTGAATTATACAAAACTGTCCAGACAGGGCGGGGACGGAGGTTAGAGAGTAACTTCTGGGAAAAACAACTGGTGCCTCTGCAGACACTGCCTTCGCATATTCTCCTTGGACACTACAGGAAGGTTCTCCTCCTTCACGTGATTCTACCACTCAAGGTACTTCTTGAGCAGGAGTGTCACAAAAAAGAAAAAGGGAGAAAAAGGCAAACCCACATCTCCTAGAAAACACCTGAATATCCTATTCTATCCCACCCTGGTGTGTTGTACCAGGGGAAAAGCCCCAAAGTCCAAGACACGGCCCAGATGGACCCAGAAAGGCGTAAGAGGGCAGGTAAGAAAGAGCCCGTGCTGGTTTCTGCACCCATCGTGGCTCCAGCCCCCTGCCACCTCCCAGCAGAGCCCAGGCAAAGCACATCAACCCAAAAATCACAGCAATATTTCTGAGACTGTCCTACACCTTCAAAAGCAACGGCTGAGACCGCCTGACACCTAGAACATGAAATAAACCGGCATAAAGGAATAGTAAGGAATTCCCAATAGACTGAAACCAGTGTAGCTCTCACTGCAGACTGCTCCCCCCTCAAGTCTTTTACTAAAACTCCTGAGCTTAAAATGTTATTCCAATCTCCAAGAGATAAAAAAGTTCTTTGGGGGCTTGTTTGTTAGCTCAGCTCCAGTAACAGAGATACATTTCTACTCCTAAGTACAATCTCCTGTTAACAGAGAGAGGTTCCTAGGCCTGAAGGCACCCAACATCCAACAAATTGAGCCTGATCAGAGCTCAAGTTCACCCCAAGCATCAGCACCACGGAGCAAAACCAATCTATTGAACAGCCAATAACCGGAAAAGCAGCAGAACCTGACAAGAATCTCATCAGTCTCACAAAACTGCTGCTTGGCAAAACAGCCACACCCCACCTCCAGAAACACATCTGCACCCAAAAGGAATTAAAGAAGCAGGGAAGAGCTGAATGAGAAATGCTGTTCCCATCCATCGTGGCCACATTCCCGTCCTTCCCCTCAGGGCCAGGGCTTCACAGAAATGTGAGAGCTCCTGGTCTCTGTGTGCACAAACAGCATCTCTGTAGGAAATCCCAGCCAGTACCGCCGGGCTCCTCACCACAGCACTGGGTCTGAGTCTCTCTAGGGGAAGAAATCTGATCGTTTTTCACTCCTGGGTGTTAGGATCAGAGCTGCTAACTGCAGAAAATCTCCCAGCACAATTTTACAACAGAAGCCGACAGTTTAGAGAACTCTACTTCTGAGAGACAGCAGAGGTGATCACTTCATAGCACAACTTGGCCCCGTGGAAATCAGAGCTTTCTTACCACCAACAGACACATCTGTAGAGGAGAGCACTTCAAACCCTGCACTAATAACTTGGACACAAGAAGGATCTGCAATATTACCATCAAGAAACCAGGCTATGCAATATTCCAGACAAAAATGCACATTGAAATTACGTTGTTAGAAAGGCATTTCATTGAATCAAAACAGCAGATAAACAGGATCAGCAGGCTGTACATTTTAAATTTTGGTCTGAGCCCATACCTTTAGCTGTTCATGCTGAGTGGGGAAGCCAGAGGACTCCAGTATCATACAAAACTAAGACCTTTCTTAAGCCAAGCACAATGTTCAGAACAGGTAGCAGATAAATAACAGCAGTGTTTTATTCCATAGCAAAGGCCTGTGACTCGAGTTTACTCACTCACATGACATTTACAGCCATCAGCTCTCCATGGCATCTGATCCAGAGCAGATTTGTCACCCAAATGCAGACTCAGATGGCTTTTCCTTCACTTTTGTTCACATGAAGTTTATACCAACCAGAAAAAGAACAGGAAAATACTGCACAGCACTCACAAACCAGCTCTGCTTGTGTTTTGGGCACTGCTTGGAAAGCACCAGAGTGCAGCGTGTCCAGCCTGAAATCCCCGCTGAGCCGGGAGCTCCGTACCTGTGTGAGGGCGACGGAGCCTCGAACTGGGGCACGGTGCTGTCCTCGCTGACTGGGGAGTACAGGCCACTCATCTCCTGCAACAGAAAGCCACGTTACACCAGAGCTGCCAGAACGTGTGTCTGACACAGGAGTTCCCAGAGCACTGCTGCTTTTCCAGCTGTGTCTGCATTTACCCAACTCTTACCTAAAAATCCTTAATATACCTGACAAAACATTGATTTTCTTCCATTTTTGTTTCAGTTATCATTCCAACCGGGTTTCAAAAATCCTACAGCTGTGGTGCTCTGTGCTTCAAGAGTGGCAGTTTAGGAGCTTATACTCCAAAAAACCAATAGACTTGGTTATCATTCAATTGCCTCCCTTAAACACGGCAGAACAAGCAAGCTGTAGCTGCATTTTTGAGATACGTGCAAACTTTCTAACAGCCTTCACAACTGGAAAGTAAAGCTGGATGTGGGTCACGGCCAGAACAGCCCCAGGGCAGCAGGGCAAAGGGGGTGGCACAGCCTTGAAAAGGAGGATCTGTCAGCCCTGTGTGGGACAGCCGCACAAGGGACAAACTGCACATCAACTTGGCTTTGTCCCTCCCAGGCTCAGGCTCTGCTCTGTACCCAGTGTGAGACTGACTTTGTTCTGCTCGGGAAAGGGAAGCTGTGCAGGATGCAGCAGCTCATTAGCTGAGGGCCAAAGGGGGCTCAGGACAATTATCACTTGTGCTTTCACACTCCCCCGAGGTGCCTATTAGCTGGCAGGTAGAGAGAAGGGTATTTGTGACAAGAGAGACGCCAGGCTCCAGAGGTCAGAGCCGAGGTCACCTCCACACCCCAGGAATACACCCTGGCTGCAGCCCACTGAAATGCCTGATTAAAGAGCAGGGAAACAGGGAGCTGGATGCTCTTTGAGGGATCCCACAGCCTTTGGGAATAGTTTCTCCTAGATCTCAAGGCTTCTTTTACCCCTCTGAAGAAAACATGTTAAAGGATATTTATTTCCCCAAAGCTGAGAAACATTTAGGAAAAAAAGGTCTGAAAAATTCCAAATAGCTATCAGAGAAATGGAAATTCTTGCAGTTGTCAGTCATATTTATATCTTGCTAATCCATCAGCACACGTATTAATTGGGTGAAGAAATCTAAAAGGCTTTTGGGAGGTAGCTGGGAGCGCATGCTGACTGCTCCAGATGAGCAAGAAGTGAGAAGCAGAGCTGCAAACTGATTCCCAAGCAGCTTTAGGGAATGGTATTTTGGGAGGAGGCAGTCTGATGTAGTCCCAAAACATCAGCTTCCTACTCCAAGACTAAACACTGGAATCATGAGAGGAAAGGACCAAAGAGGAACCTGAAAACTCAGTGAAGACAGAAGGGTTGCACTGACAGTTTTACAGATTCTTGGAGAATAATTCTTAGCAAAAATGTCCAGAGATTCCCACCATTAAGGAATTCAGAGAATCAGGAGGTGGCAGGAATCAGTTGTGACATGCAGCAGGAGCTGGTTCTGCTCCTGCCCAGTCTCTGCACAACAACCCTCCTGGGAATCCCCCCAGTCTCCCTCTCCATTTTAAGGCTTGCATTGCTAAGATTTAAACAGCCTCTGCGAACAGCCAGAACGCTGCACATACAAAATCTAAAGTTCTGATCAATATACCAGCTGTTGATTTCTAGCAACTACTCTGAAGTAGTTACTGCCAGCACAAAGAAATGATTATATAAGAGCTACCACACTGCAGCCTGCACACATCAACTAAACGAACAAATTAAAGAAAGAGCATCATCTGTTCATTTTCCCATTACTGACTTAAATCCATAAATTTAACCCAGCAGCCTCACAGCAAGGCAGACAGCTTGATGAAAATGAAAAATTGCCAGAGCCAGAACAATGTCTGGGCACCTCACCTCTACTCGTTTAATATCTTCTTCCAGAACACTTAGCTCCTTCTGGATCTGCTCCAATTGCTGTGGATGAGAGAATGGGACAAGTCTAAATCAATCTGCTCTGCACCAGCACCAGGATAAGTTATGATCCTTCCAGAGAGGAACTGAACTGCCTTAGCTGGTGTGCTTGCTGCACAGTTCCGAAGTCACCAGGCAGGAAGTTCCGATGCACAGATTAACATAAGCGTGCACACAAACCACACAAGACAAAGGTGTTCATTTAAACAATGCAAAACCAGAGCAGGAGGTATTCCCATGTCAACCACAGAGACCCACATTATTCAAAGCAATGCTATTATGCTCCTCTCTCAGGCAAGGTGTAACTGGGTTGCAAACACTGAGTGTAGAATCACAAAGTGGTCTGGGTTAGATGGGACCTTAAAGATCATCTCACTGTCCCAGGCTGCTCCCAGCCCCGTCCAGCCTGGCCTTGGGCACTGCCAGGGATCCAGGTGCAGCCACAGCTTCTCTGGGCACCCTGTGCCAGGGCCTCCCCACCCTCACAGGGAAGAATTCCTGCCCAATACCTAAAGCCAAACTCTCGCTTTGAAACCATTCCTCCTTGTCCTGTCACAAGCAGAAAAAAACACCATGAAAGACAATGATAGTCTTACTACCTTTTAGCAAAACATTTTGTATTTACTTGAAGGGTAAAATTAACTCCTCATCCTAGCTGCTAACCTGTCACTTGCCAATTTAAACTTTAAGTTTTTGGATTGGAAAAGACCTATTATGACCAGAGCAAGAGCTGCTCCTGGCACTGAGCAAGCACCACGTGGCATTTCCTTCGAAGGTGTGATACTTCCTTGGATTGCACCATAAACTGCAATCTGTTTGAGGGCTACACCTCAAAGGCTCAGGAGGAGAGCTCCCCTCTCACCAACCATTTCCTCTCCCCTCTTTGTGCCACATGTCCCATCTCCCAGGGTTCAGTCACTCAGCAACCTGACTTTGCTCACCTCAAGCAACTGAAGCCACGGACTTGACAACTGTTCACACCCGAGCAAGGACATCACCTGTGAGCTGCTTATCCAGAGGTGTGTCCCACCAACCCCCCGAGCCTGCTCCCAGCCCTGCAGGGCCAGACACACACACTCTGCCAGGGGAGAGCTACAAGGCTGGACAGAAACCCACAGAACTCAGCTCCAGTGCCAGGCTGCTTCGCTGAGCCACATCAGTGCAATAAACACACAGAACTGCAACTCCACCTGACTCTGCCCAGCTCCCAGGAAATATTTACAGACAGCCAGAAATGCAGCCTGGGACCAGAAGTGTTTGCTGAATCCACTCAAAGCTTAAGCACAACACATTCTCCAAAGACAAAACAAATTTCTGTAATTTCAGCTTCACAGTGGAATATTAAATTGCCCAAATCCAAAGTTACTCATTTGGCAAGGGATATTACTCTTAGTATGACATCTGCCAAAGAATATCTGGCAAGCTACTCCCAAGGACTTCTTCACTCAAGCGTTTAGGTTTGATCCTTTAAGTGTCAGAAGGTTTTGCTTAAACGAAAAGCACAATTTAAACCCCTCTTATTGCAAAGCATTCCAAACATCTGTGTGCTCTGCATTAGATAATCCACCATTTTCATTTTCCTTTTAAACACCAACCAAAGCTTCTCTCTGTGGAAGCAGGAGAAGAAAGGACTGCTGGGGCCACACCTATTTCTAACATGGCTGCTGCTTTGGAAAGAGATGATGTTATAAATGTATCCTAATCTCGGCACTCCGAAGGTTTCACTTTACATTTAATTTGGGGCACAGGCAGCAGAAGTTTAATGGTTCAGAACTAGACTGCCAGAGGTAATTTACAAATCACTACACCATAACAGATAATTCCATTTTCACTTCCGAAACCTACAGCAAGAGTAGCAGGTGGTGCTGCAGCTCCCAGATTAGTGGGAGAGTTAAGTGACGCTTGCACAGCACGGGTCCTGCCTGAACCCAGCTCCAGCAAATGCCATTAGTCCCCCACGTTCATAAATCCCATTTAAAAACTTCTTACAAAGCCACTTGCAAGTTCCAAAACTACAGTGAGGAAATCAGCCATTCTACAATGCGCTGGCTCACCGCCAAACTGGCCACCTGAAAAATAATTGATGGCTGTTGGCATCCCATGAACAGGACACTTCTTATGGGAACGAGGGCAGAGACCTTTTATTGGGCAGCTTTCATTAGCCACTGCACGCAGCCAAGGGTATCAGATCTGGAGCTTTATTTACCAATTCTTCCTGTGAGTTACAACCTACCCCAAACTCACCCAACAGCAGCAACTCTAGAAAGCGGGCAAGAGTGTTTCATGCCTATTTTAGGAGAGAGTCTTCTCATGCCATCAGCATAAAATGAGTTAATGCCCCCACTGAAACCTCTGGGATTTTGGTATGTTAGTTTAAGTGTTTTAATCTATCAAAGACCTTGAATCAATCCACATTCACTCCAATTAAACTTTGAAAAATGAGACTACCGATTTATAATTGCCAGCCTTTGAGGGACATTTAAGGGAAGCTAAATGAATTACAGCTCTTGCAGGATATCCAGATTTAAGGGCCCTTAATTTAATTTTCACTGCTGGGCACAGAAAGCAAGCCAAGTCCTGTCCCAGTGATGGGCAGAATCTTGCCTGTCAGACTTTGGATTAAGTCAGCAAAAGCGTTTCCAATGAACGCTGAAATGTAGGCTAAGAGAGAAGCACAGATTATAAACTCTCTTCTCAGACACAGCTGCTTTCCCAGAAATGAAAAGGCCAATATGGACAAGGAGGAGATCCTTAATTCAGTGGTTAAACCTCTTAATTCCAACTCCAGCAAATGAACTACAAGCAGCAGGTGTGTAACATTCCGGGCCCATTTCTCACATACAAAAAAAAGCTGTGACCTCAAACCGCCTTTATAACCCTGGAAAAGGGATTTCAGAGTTCAAGCTGAGAAGTTACCAAGAATTTACACAATGCCAAACACCAGGTCAGGGTCCTTTTGGTTGGCCATCCGCTACCAAGTGTATCTGGGTGCAGCGCTAAGGTCTCATCCTGGAGCTTCCTGTTTTTCCTGGAGCAAGGGCCCCTCGGGAGGCAGCCGCTTCCTGCTCTGTGTTTGCAGAGCACAACAAGCACTCCTGACCGGGTCTCTGGTGCCACTTCTAAGGGTTTGCAAAACCTCAGCAGAGCCTCTCAGTGCTGCAGAGAGAGCCTAGAGAAATGCACGAGGGAGGGAGCCACATAGCCCTGACCAACTGGCTTTCCAGTTCTAGAAAAAGCACAAGCAAAGAACAACAGCAGTTATTTTCTGCTGCAAAATCAGCAGCACTGTTCTAACAAGCAGCTCCAACAGAGAATCTGGATTCACACTTTGGCAGCTCACAGGCCCCGTTATGTTCAGCCACACACCTCCAGGGCTCTGACCCGGATGCCCGTGCAGTCATCACAATATCCACCACAATTCCACACAAACACGAGACTGTTACCCCAGGGAACATCATCCTCCCAGACACACAAAGCCACTGCACCAACCAGGACAAGGCAAAAATCATCACCTGCCCACCCGAGGGGGATAAACCAGGTGGTGGCTGTAAATAAACCCTTCATTCTGTCCCACCCAACATCAGTCTCTTCCCGCTTGCTGTTCTACTGCTCCAACAAACCACAGCAAACTTCACTATTGACAGCTGAAACTTTCCTAAAGGTACCCAGTGAAATGAATTTCTGTCTGTAGAAGTCAATACCTCAATGACAACGTACAACCAGAGCAGTTTCTCTCTCTGAAGTCTTGTCCGTTTCCAGGTTTTCTTTCCCTTATTGCTTTGGATGCAGAGCCTTTCACAGCACATAGGGCAACTGTGCCATGGGAGGCATCCTCAGACCTTAGAGAAGTTCTAGTCTTATAAATTAATTGCAAATACCATTTATTTTGACAGAATGCCTCTCTGTTACCGTGTCTTCGCACACCTAGGAGGGGGTGCAGGTTTTTGTTGGTATGAAGACAGGAACACCTGAGCCTCCCCACGTTTCATTAGTGAAACACGGCATCCAAGCTGCCCGAACATGCAGACAGCCCATCTAGAACACATTTATCTGCTGAGAATATTTCTCCTCTCTGATCAATACTTCCTCCAAATGATAAATGTCTCCTCATAACTGGGGAAGGGCTAACAGAAAGGCTCGAGAACATCCAGGCTGTTTAACACACAGAATTCCCAGAGGGAGGAGAAAGGAGATGCCTGGCTGATAAAAAGTGTTTCATATCTTGAATTTTCCTCTCCCTCATTTAAATCCTACAGGAAATACGCTCTGAAGGCTTAGTGATAGGGGCTGACAGAAAAGCCTCATGAGATAAGGACAGCTGGGGCAGGGAACAAAGCTGCCTAAACAATTACCCTAATTGCCTTAGAGTCTCATACACCAGCAGTAGGTGCTACTTGGCTGCTTTTTTTGCAAGATCTCTCCCTGCAGCAAGGAGAGCCAGCTCTTATATGCTGATATCACTATGATAATTTTGAGTTTGCTGCTCACACATTCACTGTATCCTTGGGCTTCTTGTCACCGCTTTTGGAGCTCGCATCTCTCATTCAGTCACTTAGAAATGCAAATAGATTTAAAATACCAGGTAAGTGCAGTGGGTAGGAAACAGATTACTCCAGCTATAAATTCTCCTCAGCAGTCCTGAAATGTAATCAGGACCACATGACAGCCCAGGAGCATGACTGATTTCTGGTGGTGTCACCTCCTCTTGCTTACTCATTAGTTCATCCATGTGTGTACACGCGGAACACCAGACCTGACAGGTGAAGTGATTAGCACAAGGTAATGACATCCCTGGAGAATTCATGCTCATAATTCCCAGCAATTATCCCCCAATAACTAATAACTCCTCCTATTTTTAGTGTTTAACATGCTCACACTACGGAGCCAGTGAAGGCAGCTGGGGAGGGATGTGCACTTGAGGGTGTGAAGAACGATGATCCTGAAACGCTGGGCAGGCACTCGGTGCCACCAGGCAGGGACACTGCAGGATTGTTTTTCTGTCCCAGGATGGTTACCAGCTACCAAACAGCCTTGGGCATTCGCAGGCATGGAAGAGGCCTGGTTTGTTAGACATGACACACTTAATGTCACGTTATTAGAAAGAAAAAGCCCCCAGAATATAAAAATGAAGTGCCAGCTGCCAAGGGAGACCTGAGTGCACCCCGAGCATTGCACCTGTGTAAAACTCCATTTGTGATATTAATCATCAAACTCATTCTCCCTCAGGAAGCAGTGGTGCTGCTTGACAGAAATGCCATCAGGAAGCTGAGCTAACAATATTCTAGCACAAATTATCCATATGATCGATATGGGGGTGTCTGTTTGGGAACATTCCAATCCTGACCAGGCAGTTAGCAAGGCCTCTTCCCTCAAGTGCTGAATATGGAAACAGGGAGAAGGAACTGATATAATCAGCTCTCTCACAATGCATTCAAGATGAAAGCTTGAGGGTGTGAAGAAAATGAAGTTTAAAATGAAGTTAAAACAAAGTTAAATCCGCCAAAGCGTTTATGCAAAACATGCATGAAAACAAGAATTTTATGAAGTCACAGGTTGCTGCACTTGTTTTCCCTGGAAAATAGTAATAAACACCCACCACCACCAAGTCATAATATTTCATTATTAAACTTGACCTTCCAGACTTTCTGGGTCCTTAATTTCAACAGAAGAGGCTGTTGGATCAAAAAAAAAATAAATTTGCAGAGTGTGCATTCAATTAAGTGTGCACACATCTGGGAAGGCACTGAGCCACGCTAAGTTTGCCTTAGAGACAACCACCTCTTGGGGATGATCAATACACTTCTCCCCTCCAAAACTGTTATTTGTTTAAAGAAGTATTTTTAAGCTTTAGCCATTTGTTTTCAATCTTTTCTAAAGTAAGACTTTTTTTTTTTCCTATTACTATTGCCAAGAATTTGGGTTTTTTTGCTGTATTGCTCTAGGTCAAAACCAAAACAAAATACATAAAAGTCAAAAGAAAAAGGACTTGCAAACACCTTTGTGCAAAAACCATGCAGTAAATTCCAGCTTGGAAGATCAACGTTTTGAAAAGCTACAAACAGATCAAATCAGGATTTGGAATAGAAACTCCTGCAGGTGCTGAACCTCACATTTATCTTCCAGAGAAATTATGGAAAGGTGACAAAGAGGCATTTGTCAAAAGACTTGACTGCAGCAATATTCTGAAGTACAAGTCTAAGGGATAGTTTTCTTCTAGCTATAAACCCACTGCAATATGCTCAGAAGTCACCATTTCATTAATGCAAGAGAAAAAATACATCATTTAGGAGTGAATTAAGCAAGGAGGGTTACAGGTGGTTAATCACCTGCTCTGACCATGTTGTGAAATACTACACAGCTACGCTGACTCTAAGGCAATCTCTGTATTCACTCAGTCCCTGTGTAAGAACTTGCAGTATGTAATAAATGAAAGCTGTTAATAAAATCTTGCAATAAATAGTATTCAAAGAGGTGCATTAGGAAGCAAAGTTACCAAAGTTCCTTTAGATATTTAAGCCAAAAATTAGAAATAAGAACTCAGGGTCAGACATGCAAGAATCTTTTTTATTTATTAATAAAACTTATCTTTACAGCTGTGGCTTACTGAGTGAAACTGCATTTACGCTGCAGGCATCTCTACTAAAACCAAGTCTGAATTAAGAAAGGAAGAAAGTTCATGTTCCTGCCCCTTGTAAGTCCTGCTGGTGTGACTCACAGTCATGTGCAGTACCTCATTGTTCCTCGGTCCACGCGTGCTCCTGGAGCTCCCTCCCCAAGCGTTAAACAGCACCTAAAGGAACTGCAGCAAACTCTGAAGTTCTGACAACCTTGCTGTGCTTTCTGCATTATTAACATGGTCACTTAATCCCTCCGTCCCATCTCACCTCCCAAGCCACCACCTCAGGCCTTCTGCAGTGTGGATACCTCACCATGGTCATAACCCAAATTCCTCCATTATCCCCACAGAACTCCCTCTGGAAAGGGGTGCTTGCCCCAGGCTCCACCGGCCACGGGGGGGACCTTGTCACCTCCCAGAAAGGAAGCATCAGCTGTGTAATTTACTGCCTGTCCAGGACAGATTCTGACATGTAAAACTATCCTTCTGGCCAGTCTGTATTTTCCATGCATCTACCCGCTGATTTTTATCTTTCTGGCCCTTCTCAGGTGAGAGCAAGGACTGCTGCAGGTCTGACAAGGCCACGTTCCCCTCCGAATGAATGGCAAGGCCAGACCCTAAGCGCTGTGGCAGGGACAGAGCTGACAGTGACAGGCCTGCACAGGAGGCTCTGGAGATGTGACAGCCTGCATTTCATGTTGGAATATAAAGGGGATTACAAAATAACATCAGAGGAAGGCTTGGCAACAGAGGGAATGCATAAGCAGGGCCATGGAGCACCTGAAATAACCTGTGAGTCCCAAGTGCCTTCAGGATGTTCCCAAGGCTGTTTTCAGAGAGGATCCACAGCAAATTAAGTTTCTTTAGCCTTAAAAGGAGATGGCATCCTTTAGAAATGATTACTAAAGCCAGAGTGATACAGATGAGATGGGAAAGGTTTCCCAGGTGCTGAAACTCTCAGAATCAAGGCTGAAAGAGACCCTCAAGATTATCCAGTCCAACCACCACCCCAGCACCACCATCCCAACCCCTAAACCATATCCCCAGTCCACATGCAGGTGCCTCCTGGACGTTTCCAGAGACTGTGACTCCACCAGCTCCCTGGGCAATTTACTCCAATACCTGACCACTCTTTCAGGGAAAAATTCTTTTCTAGTATCTAATCTGGACCTCCCTGGTGCAACTTGAGGCTATTTCCTCTCACCTTTTCACTTGAGACATGGCAGGAGAGCCCGACTCCCCCCCTACAACCTCCTGTCAGGCAGCAACAGAGCAAAGAGGCCCCCAGAGTCCCCTTTTCTCCAGACTCAACAGCCCCAGCTCCCTGAGCTGCTCCTTGGAGGACATTTTCCAGACTCTTCACCAGCTCTGCTGCCTTTCTTTGGACTCTCCACAGCCCTTGCTGGTTTGGGCCATGGGTATCTGTTGGTGGGCAGACTCCAGCCTGGCTTTGGAATTCCTCCATAACCAGACCCTCAGTCCATTCTGGACAAGGCTTCTTGCACCCCTCACATTTACACGGCTTCAAGTTTGACTTTACAGTCACACTGCTGGCTCTTCTGTTCTTCCCATCTCTTCTCAGAGCCCATGGACCACACGAGAGCTCGTCCTTCTGCTGTTTCATTTTTCTGGGTCTCTGGGCTGTTTGTGGTGTTCGGATTTACACACTGTATGACCTTATAAAGGAAGAGTCCCAAACCATGAAAGACTGTGTATGTGATTACAGAACTCGCTCATATTCCTTGAGACACTCATTTTAGGACAAGTAAGGGAAAAGCACAGAATATTCACTCTTTTATGTCACCACATTAGTCATGGTATTTGATAAACTAAAGTACAAAACTTGGCAGCGAAAATAATTTCACTTCTTCCCAATCTCTGACGCTTTTTCTGTGTTGGGAAAACAATCTTGTTTCCAGAACTTGACGTACATTTACACCGAGGAGTCTCTCTATTCCCCCATGCTTCACCAGCGTGAGACAAGAAGGCAAATGATTAAAAATTGAAGCTGTCACACATAAAGAGATTAATTTTACTTCAAACCCCTGTGTCCTCTGTCTGAGATTTCCCCAATAAGGCCGGGCTAACACATCACTTCAACAGAAACGCACTGGGAGAAAGCAGCAGACATCACCTCACCCACTGAAACACAAAGCCAGTTACCTCTCGCTTGTTTCTCCTGGCAACTTTGAGAAATTCCATGAGGATCTGCAGTTGGGCAGCATGGGACTCCTGTAACACAGAAAATGAGGAAGTGTAAGGCTTCCGTGTACATGAAGAGAAACAAATATTCGTTTTACGCACAGAAATCCACAGAGCACAGAAACAACTTTCATTTAGAGGTTAGCAAGAGAAAAACAGCTTCAGGCAGTTTGGAAAATGGTCGTTTTACTTTATCTCACAGGTCTTAAGGTTCTGTTTGCTTCCCAACAAGCTTTCATGTGAAGGCAGCAGTCCTGTTAACACTTCTTACTAATAAGTTGAAATGCTTCTTTTTCTCTCTGGCTACTGCATCTGGAATTGATTTTGGAATACAGGCTCCTCACAGACTCATCTTCTACCCTGGAAGATCATTAGCATCCACTTCATGATCAACATACTAAAGGAAGAAGCATTTACATTAAAAAAAACACCTCCCCCAAAATGACCATTTATGCTTATGTAGAAGTTACTGCTGAGGAGTTCTCCAGAGTGAAAGACAACAATAAAGTCACTGGAGAAACGAAACCATCCTTTCCTAATGTTTTCCATAACAGGTTATTTACCCCAGCCATCAGCACTGTAATCTTACCCAAACTGGCCAAGAACTTGGCAAGATAAAGAGAACCACACGAGGTAAGAAAACCAAGGCCTGTATCCCAGCATTAATGTAGCCCTAATCACATCCCAGCATTCCAAAACTGATTTTCACAAACTATGGAAATATTTATGATTAAAGGACTGGGAACATACACTCAGAAAGGATCAAGACATAGCAGCACACAGACTCCATTAAAGGCAGAGGGGACAGGGAAAGAAAAGGCATTGAATGCAAGAATATTACTTTTCTGAGGTTATTTTCTTACTCCCCATGCTCTGACAACAGTGAAAGTGAAGCAAGTAAAGCTAGACAAGAAAAATGCTTTTAGATTATTCTTTAAATGTCAGGTGTGGTTTTGCTTTTTAGGCTCAACGTCCTTAGAAGATATTCATACTCAGAAATACTCATACACTCAGCCATTTGCCTTCTTTGCTGCGGATTTGTCACAAATGATACCAAAAGGCTTACAGAGGAAAAAAAAGAAAAGTTTTACTCTCCTTTTCCCCACCATAACTTCACTGAACCACAATAAACATATTTACAACTCCCCATGCAGTAAGGCAAGAGAACAGTTTTGCTAACAGGCGTGTTTTGGGGTTACTTTCTCACCATCAGAACCACAAGTTGTAAATACTGATTCTGTAAGAGGGAATAAGTTCAGCTATTCCCAATATAACTTTTCCTTACCTGTTTTAAGGCACCGTCAAAATCCCCCCTCCTACTCAAAGTTCACTGGGTCAAATCCTGTAATAATCCAGTCTAATTTGTCAGGTCTGGCTCATAACTTTAAAACAATCACTTGAACAGTGTGGAATGGCCAAATACAGGGAGAACCAACCCAAACCAGCTGCATTTCAGCTCAATCATAGGAACAGCTTGCTTCATATTGCATAAATCTGCAAACCAGCTTCCTAAACAAGACATCAGAACTTTTCTTTCATGCAGTGAATACTGAAGAAGCCTTCAGGAAAGGTGCTCATTCAGATTCTGTCAGTTCCAGCAGAAACTAAAGGGTGTGATCCTTCTCACACGCTCGTTGTGTTTATTCTTTAATCCATATTCTGGATTTCTTCATGCTTATTACTAAGATCTGACACTTACTTGTGCAAGAGACAATTAGCAAACTTCTTCACGTGCATTTCTGTGCTCTGTGAGTCCTTTTCTCTCATCCTTTTCTATTTTCCCTGCTTGTTAACACAACCCTGGCAGCACCAACGTTCTAAGCTTGTTATGGGCATCACAGCTGAAATGCTACTTCACCACAAAGGTCAGCCAAACAGTCATCTTTTAAACACCAAAACACAAGGGAAAATACTGAGCAATTAATTCACCAATGGAGCCTTGCTTCCAGGAAAAGGTATCAAAAGAAAAAGCTTCTAAACACACAGTGCTCATTTAAATAAGAGAAACTCCTTACTGCTTCCAACTGCTTCTTCTTTTGCACCAGCAGCTCCAGCATCAGGTTGACATTGGCTAAGTCAAGATTGTCTTGATCAGTTCCCAACAAATCTTGAATTATCTGCCACCTGTGGCCATTCTAAAGAGAGAACAAGAGACGTTGGAGAGATGGTGAGTCCAAGCCATCCAGGGCTCTATCCAACAACAGATATTAAAAGCAGCACGGCAGCGTTTCATCCCTTGTAAAACTGCAAAACAGTTTCCATCTATCCAAATTCCCAATTCTCCCGTGTGTACAGGACAGGGCTCCTCCGACCTACCGTGGAACTGCTTATCTTATTTGGAATAGATCTGTGCTTCATGGAAGCATAGCTGCTGCTGCTGCTGCTGGGAAAAGATTATTCCACAGCAACAATTTTATCTGATTTGTGCCCCAGTTTGAGAGAACATGTTTCTGTGGGGAGAAAGAAAAAGCTCCACGTTTATCCAAGCTCAGCTGGATTACATCTGAAGTACTGGTGTGTGCCAATACCTTTTAATTTTCTTTAACCCAAGTAAGAGGTAAAACCCTCATGCTAAACCCAAATCAGAGAAGGTGGTATCAGCTTATTTTTTCTACTGTCACCTCTCACACTACTCCCCTTAAGGGTAAGGGAAATGTGAAAGCTGGGAAGAAGCTGGAGCTCATCAGGTTGATCTCATTTAAACTGTTTGGAGCTGTGCAGGACTCCTCAGAGAGCCAAAATACTACTCTACAGCCCATTCTTCCCTGCAGGCTCTCTTCTCTTCTTCTTATCGATAAAAAAAGAAAAAAAAGGTATCTTTAACACAGGAAAACCTGACTCAGAGGTTAATGCTATTACAGCCTGACATCAAAAAGGCTCAGGAAGCAACAGGAACAGCTGAAAGGTCCAAAGAACATCTCAGGAACAAAGCTGGATTAAAAAAATCGCATCCTAAAGAAGCTATGACACTAAATCAAGATATTTAAACAGGCGAGAACCAGAAATGCCACCCAGTCTAAATCAGGTATTTTCTCAGAGGCTGGAGCCTTTTTGTATGAACTAGATCAAGATAAATAAAATATGTAACATCCATGTAGGACACACAACTTTTTACACAGTGCTCAACAGAACCCGTGGAAACCACTCAGGCCAAAAACTCAATCTGAATCTGGAGTAACTGGAAAAAACCCCATGTTTTTTTAGTAAGTGAACAGGATTTGAGACACATTTGAACACACTGATGCACCAGTTACTTGTACTTTGCTAAAGCACTTTAAGGTTCAAACATGCCTTAGCATGATTTCTTAATGAGACCGTGACCACTGCATTTGCTGCAATGTCTTGGATGACTTCCCTTAACACCAAAAGTAATGCAAGGCCCATTAAGGAACGGGTAGAAGAGCAAAGTTACTCTTTTTATAGATGTCAGTAATTTTTATTTGCTGCCACAAGGTAGCCACAGCACTGGTTTGGGCATGGAGTCATGGGAGATTGCTCACTTATTGGTAGTTATCAACAATGGGTGCATCTACAGGCAGAGCTTTTAAAGAGTAAAACCAATTTCCAAGAAGTTACTGTACATGCCTTCAGGTCAGCTGTGTGCGCTTCAAACCATATCTGGTTCATGCATATTTTATACTGAATATGGTATATGCATATTTTATAACGAATATAAAAACTTACAGTGAGTAAACCAATGACCCTTTAAAGAATGCTCTTTCCAAACACTGGCAGCACTGCTCTCTGCAACACAGCCCCTAAATTAATTCCACTTTAACACAAGCTTTTAAAAGCAGGGCCTCCATGATTTTTAATATTATTTTGCAATCTCATTTATGAATTACGAAAGACCGGGACGTCAGGCATAGCAGGACCAATGTGAAAGCTTTTTGGCTCGTGTCATATATTGTTTTTGATTTTAGTGTACACGAGCATCCGCTGGTGCCGTACAGAGGCTCTGATGGACTGGGGACAGCTCATGCTGTGACTGTGAGACATGAAGCGAGTCTAGTGGACACCCAGGCAGTTTTCTGTGGCATCTGAGGCAGAACACAGACTCCAAACGCATCTTTCTCCCTCTTGTGGCTGGTATCAGCCTCCTCCAGCTTCCCCACAGAACACAGCTGCTCACATGTGACCAGACAGGCCCGTGGCACTTCTAATCACTCACTGCAGCCGTAATTCCCAGCACTGAGTGAGGGTGATTACCTTTAAACAAGGGTACTTCCAGGGGCACTTTCCCTGGCTATCTGCAATTCCTCATAGGACACTTGCCTATGCTAACACAGCTGCTCTCTGCACACACTGCTGCAGGGAAGAGCAGGAGGTAACAAGGTAGAAGGCATCTACTGCCTCTGAGATTGGTATTATTCCCTCTTAGAGCAAGTTACAGCACCAGCTCAACACTGCAACCTCCTGTCAGCTGTCACACCGTTACAACTGCTGCACAGAATCATTAAATAAATATAAAGTAAAAAAGTTGGAACATACGGTGCTACTCACTGAATGGTCCAGTTTGAGTCTTTTCTCCTCAGATCTTTGCTTCTGTTTAAGAATTAATTCATTAACTAAAAAACATAAATAAGATGTCAAAGAGATTGATTTAAAGTTCACCAAACCAATATGAAAGATTCTACCTCAATATTTGCACTTGAGTTGTTCATTCCACAGTAAGATGTTTATCAGTAATTAAAACAGTAGATGTCTCCACTTTTTTTCCTGACCAATTTATTCCTTGGTGGTTTTTTGTAACACATATAAAGATTTTTTTTAAAATCATCAACAAATACAAAGCCTACACATTCCCCAAACTGATTCAGTTCCTTTTTCTAAACACCCATGGTTCCTTGAGAAAGTTTTTCAACTCCAAGGCAAAAGTATATCACAGTAGAGTATGAGGGAGATAAATCAGGGAATATTCTATTACAGGCAAAAAAAAACAAGCACAGCTGAATAGAACAATATTTCCTTGAATTAAGGAAATATTGTGTGCATTTTTAAAGATACATTTTTGCACAAGCTCTTCCCCCTCTGAGCCATACCTCAAATCCCTGGACACAGGGTATGGAAACACTCCTTGGCCCAGCTGTGCTGCCAGACCTGCCTCAGCACCATCTCCAGCACAACAGGATTGGGGTCTAGATCAGGATGCCCAGTTCTGGAGCATTCCCTGGCTACTGTGGCTCTTCAGACAGTTATTATTAAATGGCTATCTCAGCACATGAAATCAGGGTTTGCTTTAATTTGGTATTTCACACTGCAGTGTGTTTCCTTCCATCTTTTCTCCACAAAACTAAGCTTTAAACTGTATTTCCACCTAGCAGCATCTCCTCCCTCTGTAAGGAGCAATCAGGAGTGCACATAGGTACGTGTATGAATATTTCCCCTGTACCTAATTCACACCTACATCCATCACAGGGCCTCGCTGCAGCAGCCAGAGCAGCCCAGTGCGTGACAGCCTCCACCCTCGCAGTGACCAAGCTCTGCAAACAGGGCATGGGCTTCATTATTGGGCAGGCAAGAGTGCGAGGGAACAAAAGGAAAGAGAGATTCACATCTCCAGCCATAATAAGAAAAACAGCTTTGCTTTTCATAGCATGGAAACAGCAGCAGGTTAATCTCACTACTGTCACTCAGCACACACAGCTGCCGGAGGCACTGCAATATTAACAATTTATTATTATTTTACTACTAACCTTTTTTATATAAAAATGACAACCAAAGGGCTGCTATTTGGATTTTGTTTTCAACATCCAGAACACTGTAATTTACAGGAGAAATTTACCAGTGCCTGCCTTCCTTAGCAACTAAGATGTTTCTCACGCAACCAAGCCTAAAGCTCACCTAGGAAGTTGGGATAAAGATGGTCTATGTTGTCCACAACATAGTTGCATTTGGGACATCTGTTATTGTCCTCCAGGCTCTGGTGAATACACTTATAGCTGTTCAAAAACATAAAAAACAAGAAACAAAACAAGTGAGCCCACATGAAGGAACAAAGTGTAAGCTGAATAAACCAGCCTCAGACAAGGTGCTCTGCTTGTGTTGCCAGCTAACAGTTGTGCTGCCAGGAAGCTACAGGGGAGTGAAAATGTTCCAGGGTTTGAACTCCGAGCGTGCTACAGCGGAGAGACAGCAACGCTTTCTGGCGAGAAGTGCAAAAGGCAGGCAAGCACTTCACTCTCATTGCCCTGAGGATTTCTGCAGGGTGGATACTGCAGCCCCAATGCCAGCTCAAATTCATGCTCCCCACCACCTCCCCAGGCAGAGGCAGCAAGCAGATTGAGTTACTCAGAAGCGACTCTCCTGGATTAGCTGAAGGCTCAGCAATCAACATGAAAAGCGTTTTAGGTAATTGAGCAGAGAGAACACCTTCACCAGCTTCTCCTATTTCCCCCACCCATGGCTGCTTCTCTCACTATTCAGAGGTGCTCTCTCTGGAGCCGAGGGACAGGGGAGTGAGAGATGCACTTCAGCATCAGCTTTGAGCATCTCACTAAGAGCCTGCTTGCTGTCAGCTCCTGGTGGAGACACCAGGTGGTAACAGTGCTCCACTCCTTTTAAATAAGGATATTTCAGTGTTTCTCATCTGGGACCTCTAAAAAGTTACAGGTCACAGGGATAAAGCGTTACCAACAGAGGGCACAAAATCGGCTGTTATCTTACCTGTTGAATGTCAAAACTCTTCTGAAAGTTACCTGACTCTGCTGCTTGAGGAAGTACTCTATACTCCTGTAATATTACTTCTCATAAGGTTTATTTCTAATTAGCAGACACCTTAAGAGTATGACAGACAGGACATCATGGTCCAACATTTATACCAGTCCCTAGAGGACAGGAGGAGCAGCAGGCGGCTCCAGAAATGCCCCTGGAGGGTTCTTGCACTTCTCCATTAAATATTTGCTCCTCGTGACAGCCAGAGATAAAACACTAAAAAATACTGGGGCCAGGCCAATTTAATACAACAGGAAAGCCTGAAGCATACCCTCTCTCACAAGGTTTAAAATAATGGCAATATACAATGTACAAACCACTTCAAACTGTGCACTGTCTGCACAAGGGCAAGGAGGGGCTGCCAACACCACTCCCATCACCTCTGCAGAGGTAAATTAACAAACAATTAGAATTTACAGAGGTAAATTAACAAACTCTGACTCTGTAGTGGATGTCACCAGCAGTTCATGAACCTTTCATTTCTTTACAGAGGAAATACAGTAACACAGCACTGTTTGGTTAAGACATTTAGATTTATTTTTTTTTTTAATCTAACAGGTACCCATCTTTTAAACTTTTATTTCAACCTCTTTCTTCAGCATAGGGACAGAAGACAGAAGAGAAACTCAGAAGGAAAGGGAATCGCAGCAACACCTGTCTGCACATGCTGTAAGAGATGGACATTTTATGCAATACAAGAAACCAAATATTACCAGAAGCTGTGTCCACATTTTGTCATGTAGGCTTCTTCAATCATATCAAAACAGATGGGGCTGAAAACAAAGCAAAACAAAGATCAGAAAGATGTCTTTTCATGTCAAAAAATTAAGAAAGGTATTATTAGTGCAAGGCAGATACCTAATTATGCTAGGTAATAATTTTCTGTATGTAAAATGAAAGGACGTACTAGTGCAACAGTAACCAAGCAGTAGAAAGATCAAAAGGGCAATCAACAGTTCTTTGAACTCTGAATGATACTGCAGTTTGCTACAAATAGAAACCAGGGAAGTGTTCACTCTTAAGCTTTTAAGACCGGCAGACAACCCAAACAAAGCCAGGGAATCTTCAACAAGCAAGGCTGCAGAAGAACCTTCTAACTGTCTGTACTAGGTTTCAAACCAAACATAAAAAACCCTGATTTTTTTTACATGAATAGACAGTGTAATTTATTTATAAATGATACCAAAACTAGTTTCTCCTTCCGTTTTCTTCAGTCAATCATTACCTGTAATTTTAAAAAGTGGCACAAAGAGGCAGAGCAGATCAGAAATAGTAATGATGTCATGAGAACGAGGACTAATGAGTGCGTGGAGAAGGTGCCAAGGAGGGGGTGTGCCTGCAGAGCCCTGCCAGGAGAGCAGGACGAAACCAACAGGCAGCAGGTGACACAAAAGAGATGGGAAAGGCAGAATAAGGAGTTAGTGACCAAAGGCAGCGCTCAGGGGGATCGCCAGGAGCCAAGCAGGGACCTGAGGAGAAGGATGTGCAAGCAAGAGCGCCCAGAGGAACCTGAGCACAACGGGAGACAGGAATCAGTGAGAGGGGCAGCGGAAGAAGTCTGGCTCGCCCAGTATCTGGGACACGTTTGAAGGAAAATGGAACACAAATGAAAAGAGGAGAGCTGCATCCATCCAGTGACTCCTGTGGCTGCTCTCCCCGGTACCTGGTGGGGTGTCCTGTCACCCACACCCTCATCCCCAGGCCTGGCCAGCTCTCCAGCAAGGTGCCATGGGCAGCAACATCCCACTTCTGCACACAACACACGGATCAGCTGTGCCACAAGCGTCACCCTGTTTTCAGTCCCTTACAGAGATCCAAATGCTCTCCTCTCACTCCCACAGGTCCACACCAGTCTCAGTTCCGAGTTGCAGCATTTGTTTCCTCCAGAAACAGCCTCCTCCCACCTTCTGCCAACAAGACAGTTCTCAAGGAATGAGCTGTTAATAAACTGTTAACAACTTCTGCAAAGCAGGAATCTTTTTTGCATCCAAAACCCCATCAAACGAAAAAAGCAATGCTTGTGTGAGCAGGGGAGGGGAGCACTTCCACAGAAGGCATTCCCCCGTTCTGTAATCTATTTTAGAGCATACTAACATTTGCTACTGAATCAGGAAACACATGTTACAAAAACAGGAGGCAGGAAACACCTCTCAAACACTTATTAAGCCCACAGAGGTGATGCTGTCGCCCCTGCTAATGCAAGCCCCCGCTCTGGAAAACGTGGCTGTCGTGAAAGGTTCGGCCATCCTCACGTACCAGCCAGGCTGTCTTAAATCTCCCACCAAATCACCAGTACAAACACAACGCAAAGGCAAAGGAATCAAACCAGAATGAACCAACTGTGCCGTCTCAAAAAAGACCTCAAAAATAACTAATACACACCCATCCCTCTTCCACCCTGACAGACAGACCTTTTCCTACACTTCTCTTGAGTAGCACCAACTTCAGGAGTTCAACTTTTCTCAAGTTATTTAGTTTCAAGGCACTGCTTAGTCAAAATAAATTATGACCAAACTCAGCCAACACGTGTGGATTATCAGTAGGAGAAGGAGGCACCTCTGCATTCTAGAGCTGGCCTTTAAACGAGGAAGCCAAAGACTTATGGTTAGATGAGTATCTAAGGGGAGTTTCTCCCCACTGGCACTGGTGATGAATGGTTTAACTTCTTCACCTTCTTCTGGTCATGCTAGAAACTGCTATTCCCCACAGGGCCAGACGGATCCTTCCAGCACGCTCCCAGTGCCCTGCAGCAATCAACAAGGCTTCGATGCTCCTCTGTCTGCAGGAGAGCACCACAAATTAAAGCTAAAATAGGAAGATTACCTCCTAACGTGCCAGCCCCACGAGATCATTGTTCCCAAACTACTACTTGGTACCAGTTTGACTGGAGAAGTGACAGAGCCAAAGCAGTTGAGAAAAAGCAATCAGAGCCAACAAATGTAGCTATTCAGTACCGGGGCCATCATTAATGGTACTCAAGTTTCCATTAAGAACTGTTTCCCCCAAACGCTCCCTGATTCACAAGTGGCAACAAGATTGAGATATTTCAGTACTTACTGAAGCCAGCCTGGCTGCAGCACATGGAAGTTGCTACGCCTCAGTAGTTTGAAGTTAATCTAACACAGAGGGAATGTTAAGAAAGTAGAGTGATGGGGACTTGAGACATGCTCCAGTTTGTATATTCACTGAAACAGGGAAGCAGAAGTGTGGTGAAATGAGGTGGCTTATTCTCCACTCATCTTAAGCAGCAGAGCCAGGTTACAAGGATGCAGATGACTTCAGCAAGTCAAAAATGTCACTGATCTCTAGGACATAAGGCATCAATATCTGATAAACAGCATTTGTTAATCCAGCACTGCAAAGGCTTGCCATTCTTTCTCTGCTGGGCAGACCACAAACATTTTAAACATTCATTTTAGCCAACTTCACGGCTCTAAGTTTTGCCAGTTGTTTTCCAGGCACCTCTCAGGAGTGCTAATGTCACCCTACTGCTGCACAGACACCTGGCTGAGGTGGTCACTGTGAGATTTAAACACACTTCAACAGCTTGCTGTGTTTTAGTTTGTGACTTCAGGACGAATTCCAGTATTCCTCACTAAAATGGCTTTGCAGATCACAAACATGGGAACGACTACACTCAGCCCATGCCTGGATTAACCGGGAACCAGCTGAGGAAAGACCTGGTTTTAAAAAGCCAAGAACCTGCAAGTCCAGGTGGCATAGAGCCCTTCTCACAGCTGAGCTGTGGTGGAGGCTGCACCCCTCCAGATCAGCAAGCAGCACCCCCTCTTTCATCCATTATTCGTGCCAGAGCTCAGAAACGAGGCCGGGTATGAAACAGCCGCTAAAGGGACAGGTGAGATCCACTCCATCCAGGGAGCAGAGCAGATAGTAACTGGTTTTAAAGAGGTTTAACCAACCACTAACTGGGAGGGCTAATACAAGGGAAAACTAAGCAATCACATTGCTGGGCAGGAGAAAATCCTCTGATTACAGGATTCTTTTTCAGACACTCTCCAGGCAAGTGGAAAGGCACCTGGCTACGGGGGCAGCACAAAAATAACTTTAAATTCAGCATCCTGCACTATGAGAAACAAAGTTTTTCCTTTTACAATGAAGTTGTCCAGTAATTCAGACCCATTTGCACTGGGGACTGGAGTCACACATTTGCAGGCAGAAGCTGATACACACCACAGGCAGGATACACTTGCAAACTCTCGGACACACAATTGCTAAACATTTCCCAACACAAAGTAGCAACACACGCCAATATTTACCTTAGGGCCTCCGCCTCCCTTGAGACAGCGCTGTCACACACAGGCAGGGAGGTCGCACACATTAACACCATTGAGAGAATTCCCACTTGCACCCTGATGCTCAAAACTCACCCCAGCTTCCTCACCCTTTCCCACCTTCCAGCTGGTACGGGCATAACCCACCACTGAGCTTACAGCTGTGCCTAAGGGCAACTCACAGCTCCCGTTCGGAAAATCATCAAGTGTTCTCCGCAGCAGCATCTTGAATGGTCCTTACAGAGGCAAAAAGGGCACACGGGAAACTTCTGTTTCTCTGAGATACGTAAAGCTCGTTTAAATCAATTATTTAAACTTACACACACACACACACCTGCCTTCTGGACACTGCTCAAAACTCCAGAGCTGCCCAGCTCAGGTTATTTCCACATAACTGTATTGCTAACTCAAATAAAAAAAGACAGCTACTGTAATTTGGAGCTAGAACAATAATAAGTAAGAACAAGCCCTTTGGCCCACAGAAATACATAGCAGTGAAAAACCCAAGTTATCTATAATCATTGTCTGCTCTTAAAGCTTCTGACCCGCACTTCAATGTGCTCCATGTGCCTCTTGTAAACACCAAGAAAAGACATTTTGCCCTGATTACTACAGAGCTCATTTCTTTCCTCTCACTTGTTCAGTCAGCAGTGCTTCTCAATGAGGAGAAAACAGCTAATTACAGGTTCTCCCTGAAGCATGCACCGTACTTACCTGCAGAAAAAAACCCGAGGACCTCAGCTTTTTGAGCCATCTAAAAATACTTCCAGTCTACAAATTGGTTATGGGTGTAATTTCCTTTCCAAACCCCTCATTTCTACACCAGACAACAAAATAGGAAATAAGAGCTGCCTGGAAAGGGCAGGGAGCCATGCTGGCAGAACTCAGCTGCCAGAGTGTAAGAGTAGAGGGAGCAGAGGAGAGTGGGCACTTGTGATTGTGTTCATACCCTGTGAGCAACAGAGCTCACACCAAGAGCTCTTAAACTCACCTAACGTGGCCTAGGGCCAGAGCATCAGCCGATTACAGCAGTCCTCTCATCCCCATTCTGCTGCTGAGCAAACTACTGACTACAGTAATAACCAGGCATTTTGGACTAGTACTTATTCCTAATAAGAATTACTGGTTTTTCTGCCACTAACTTCTTAGCAGCTTCAGGGTCTCACTTCAGTAGCAAGGGTATTTTCTATCACCTGTGCTGAACACTTTACAAGCTGTAAAGTTAAGCCTACGGGGTTTTGAGACAATACCTGTCCTGTGGGAGATGCCTCCTATTCAATCCTCACCTGTAAGTCAGAGCTTAAGTTAGAGCTGTCCAAATCCTCTTGGAAGCTGTGGCCCAGTTATGTTCTTCTTCTTTTTTTTTTACTATTTCCTTTCCTACAACTGGATCTTCTTCCCACTTCCTCTTCCCTGCTGGCCTTGCTCAGATGCAAACACTCAACCTTACTTTCTGTTCTCACATTTTAGCACATCCAACCAGCTACAAGAATCAAACCTGCTCCTTATGCTGGGAGGTTTGAGACTCACCAGCAACGGGTTCTCTTCAAAACTGCAAAACACCAACAGTTCTCAAACCATGTCACAGGCAGCCTTAGCTTACCAATTATACTGAAAGGGGACTTCCAGCTATGAGCTACAGCTCTGGCTGGGTGTTAGAAAAACAACACCTGAAAAACGTTCATCCCATCACAGATTAAATTCCCCACTGGTCTGGTTTTAGGTGCCTGCCTGACACACAACTTACTGCTGTTTCAAAGCAGCCAACCTTTCCCAGCAACGCAGGCAAACCACGCCAGCTTTGCTGGAGCTATCAACCATCATGGGGCTCCTTAGAGTGCCTTCCAGAGGGGCACTAAATCCTTTGCTGAATCCTCTTCCAAAGATCAGAGGGCTGCAGAGCACTGCGAGGTGACACTGTCCAGGAAAACAAGGCAGCTGCTGGGACGGCTGCACACTGTCGGGAAACATCTCGTGCTGCAGGGCCTTTCTAACAACTCGGGTGCACTCAAGGAGGAACCTGCCAGGAATAACCTGATTTTGCTTAAAAATAGAGAGGGTGGAGGCAATGCTGCTACACAGGGTCAAAACCAGACAAAATCAGAGAATCAGTTGGGTTGGACAAGACCTCTGAGATCATCAAGTCCAACCTATGTGCCCATGTCAACCAGACCAGAGCACCAAGCGCTACATCCAGTTGTTCCCTGAATAGCTCCAGGGATGGTGACTCCACCACCTCCCTGGGCAGCCCATTCCAATACATAATCAACCTTGCTGTGAAGAACTGCCTCCTAACACCCAACTTACACCTCCCCTGGCGGAGCTTAAGGCTGTGTCCACTTGTCCTGTTGCTAGCTGTCAGAGAGAACGGTCTGATTTCCACCCGGCTGCAACCTCCTGTCAGGGAGTTCCAGAAAGTGACAAAGTCCCCCCGAGCCGCCTCTCCTCCCTAGGGTAACCCTCTCCCCCGCCCCAGCTCCCTCGGCTGCTCCTGCTGCTCCAGCCCCTTCCCCAGCTCCGCTCTGGCACCTCCAGGTCCTTCCTGAGCTGAGAGGCCCAGAACTGGACACAGGACCGGAGGTGCGGCCTCGCCAGGGCCCAGCGCAGAGGGACAATCGCTGCCCTAGTCCTGCTGGCCGCCCTGTTCCTGATAGAGAGAGGCACAAAAGAGGGAAGCCCCCAAAGCCCGGATCCCCGCAGGGCAGCAGGAGGGGCCGCCGGCCGCTCCCTCCCTCCCGCCGCCGCTATTCCCCAGCCTTCCCGGCGGCATGGCGGCGCCCCGGCCTCCCCCGGCCGCCTATCGCGACATATCGGCGCTCACCACACGAAGTCGTTGCTCTTGTCCTCGTAGGAGTTGATGAGCCCGTTGCAGAGCGGGGTGAGCAGCGGCCTCTTCCTGCCGCCGCCCCCCGGCGCCGCGGAGGA